>PVIU01002764.1:0-162295 GCA_004026605.1 Ondatra zibethicus | reverse complement strand
GCTGAGAAGAAGGTATATTCTTTTCTGTTTGGATGGAATATTCTATAGATGTCTGTTAAGTCCATTTGAGACATAACATCTTTTAGTTCTCTTATTTCTCTGTTCATTTTTTGTCTGATTGACCTGTCCAGTGGTGAGAGGGGAGTGTTGAAGTCTCCCACTATCAGTGTGTGGGGTTTAATATATGATTTAAGCTTTCGAAGTGTTTCTTTGACATATGAAGGTGCCCTTGTATTAGGAGCATAGATGTTCAATATTGAAATTTCCTCTTGATGGATTTTCCCTGTGACTAATATGAAATGTCCTTCTTTGTCTCTTTTGACTGATTTTAGCTTGAAGTCTATTTTGTTAGATATTAGGATAGCTACACCTGCTTGTTTCTTATGTCCATTTGATTGGTATATTTTTTCCCAACCTTTTACTTTGAGATGATGTCTGTCTTTGAGGTTGAGATGCGTTTCTTGTATGCAGAAGAAGGATGGGTTCTGTTTTTGAATGCAATCTGTTAGCCTGTGCCTTTTTATGGGTGAGTTGAGTCCATTTACATTTAGGGATATTAATGACCAGTGGTTGCTATCTCCTGTTAATTTGGTTTTCCTCGTTGGTGATGTTATTTTGTGCATTTTTTTCTTCTTTGGGATTTGCTGTAATTAGATCATCAATTGTGTGTGTTTTTGTTGGTGTAGCCATCTTGCTTGGGTTGGAGTTTTCCTTCTAGTAGTTTGTGTAGGGCTGGGTTTGTGGTTAGGTATTGGTGAAATCTAGATTTGTCATGGAGTATCTTGTTTTGTCCTTCTATGGTGATTCACAGTTGCTGGGTATAGTAGTCTGGGCTGGCATCCAGTGGTCTGTTAATGTCTGCATAATGCTTGACTATGACCTTCTGGCTTTTATTGTCTCCACTGAGAAGTCAGGTGTAATTCTGATAGGTCTACCTTTATATGTTACTTGGCCTTTTTCCTTCGCAACTCTTAATATTCTTTCATTACTCTGTATGTTTAGTGTTTTGATTATTATGTGGCAAGAGGACTTTTTTTTGGATCCAGTCTATTTGGTGTTCTGTAAGCTTCTTGTATCTTCATAGGCATGTCTTTCTTTAGGTAGGGAAATTTTTCTTCTATGATTTTGTTAAATATATTTTCTGTGCCTTTGAGTTGACTTTCTTCTCCTTCTTCTATACCTATTATTCTAAGATTTGGCCTTTTTATGTTGTCCCATATTTCCTGGATATTTTGGGTTAAGCTTTTGTTAGATTTAATGTTTTCTTTAACTGATGAGTCTATTTCCTCTATTTTATCTCCTGCACTTGAGATTCTCTCTTCCATTTCTTGTATTCTGTTGTTCGTACTTGCATTTGTGGTTCCTGTTCTTTTCCTCCTGATTTCTGTTTCTATAATTCCTTCTGCTTGTGTTTTCTTTATTTTTTCTATCTCAATAGTTTCTGTTATATGTTTGAGTGCTTTTTCTTGGTTTTCTTTAAGTGATTTGGTGATATCTTCCAATTTTTTGTTTTTTCTTCCATTTCTTTAAGGTAATTTCTCAATTCATCTTTAATAATTTCAGATATTCTCTTGTGGTTATTTTTTAGATAATTTTCTTCTGGGTCACCCATGTTTGGTTGTTCAGGTCTTACTTTTGTAGGGTCTTTGGGTTTCACTGGTATTGTGTTGTTCTTTGTCGTGTAGCTTGTGATCTTACCTTTTCTACTCATCTTTTCCTCTAATATGTGTGGATTGTAGTGTCTAAGATTCTGTTGAATAATTTCCTAGGTGCCAGTAGATCAAAAACTAAGATGGTTTTCCTAGTGGTACAGTCAGTGTCCCAGTTCTAGTTACTTCGTTGGTTATTCCTATTCCTGGAGGTAGCTCAGTGTTCCTGTATTTTGGTCTGCTCTCTTGGAGTTTGCTGTCTCAAGCATACTTTGGTCTAGGCTACTGGCTTTGATCTGTTTCTGTAAATCTTGGTCTGGATTTCCTCTTGTAGATGTCCCTGGCTTGGCGTTAGACCTGTTCTGGTGGAGATCGCTGGCTCTGGATTTGGTCGCTGGGTCAATCCTGATCTGCTCGAGTCCTGGGACGGGGATTGCTCTTGGCTTCCTCTCCTGGTAGAGCCCATTCTCTCCTTGTCCTAGGTCACTGGTTCAGTCCCATCTCGGTTCTGGTAGAGGTCGCAGGCTCTGAGTCAGGTCGTTGGCTCAATCAGTGTCCCAGGACTGGGTTGGCTTCCAGGGCTGGATTGGCTCCTGGCTTCTGCCCCAGGTGGAGCTTGTTTCCTCGGCTCTCTCTGTCCTAGGAGTCTCATTCAATTCCACTCCTGTGGGATTTGTAGCCCAAGGTGGAGTTCCTTGCCTCCGGGCAACTTTGGTTTAGGTTACTAGCTTTGACCTGTAACTCTAAGTCCTAGGCTGGGTTCCCTCCTGCAGAAGCCCCTGGGTTGGAGTTGGGCCTGGAAAGGTTTCTGGTTCCCTTCTACTGCCTGGGAGGTTCTAGGCTTGGGTGTGCCCAAACCAGCAGGGGACCTGCTTGCTTCCTCAGAGGTCTCAGACTCACACTGGGACCCACAAGGGTTACAGGTTCCTGCCTCTTCCCTTTGATGTCTCAAACCAATGCCTGAACCCACAGGGGACCTGGCTCAGGTCTACTCTCTCTGAGGACCCAGATTCGCGCCTGGTCCTGCCTAGATCTCTGGTTCCTGCTTATTCCCCGGAGGACCCAGCCTCACTCAAGCCCAGGCTGACAGAGGTCCTGGCCTGGCCTAGTTCCTGGGTGGTCCTAGACTCTCCCCCAGGCCCGCGGGGGTGTTGGCCTATATCCACTCCCTTGAAGGTCCCAGATTCACGTCCAGACCCTCAGCAGTCTCTGTCTCTGGCTGACTCGCTCAGCGGTTATTCCCTTGTACCTGTTCCCAGTGGAGATCGCTGGCTCTGGATTTGGTCGCTGGGTCAATCCTGATCCGCTCGAGTCCCGGGACTGGGTTGACTCCTATCTTCTGCTCCTGGTGGAGCCCGTTCTCTCCTTGTCCTAGGTAACTGGTTCAGTCCCACCCCGGTTCTGGTGGAGGTCATGGGCTCTGAGTCAGGTCGTTGGCTCAATCAGTGTCCCAGGACTGGGTTGGCTCCCAGGGCTGGATTTGCTCCTGGCTTCTGCCCCAGGTGGAGCTTGTTTCAAGAACCTGGAGTTTTATCCCTCCAACCTCACCCCACTCTGGACTGGCTGCTTCTCCCGGAATTTTTTTTTTTCTTAATAAAAGATCATTTAAAGTGGAAAGATCCTCCCAAGCTGAGTCTTTTGAGCTGGGAAGATACATAGACCAGACCTCTAATCCAGATCCTTTGAGGTGGGAAGATCCACCTTTAATGTGGGCCACACCTTCTGCTGTATAAAGGACATGGAAGAAGGAAGTTGCCACTCTGCCTGCTTGCTCTCACTCACTGGCAGATCCTTACTGGCATTAGAGCCTGCGTCTTCAGGGCTACACTGAAGACCAGCTGAGACATCCAGCCTCATGAACTGAACAACTCCTGGATTATTTTTGGACCTTCAGTTGACAGCCATTGCTGAACTAGAAGAACCACAGCCTGTACAGCTATTTTAATAAATCCTCTTTATACATATATTTTCATTCTGTACATTCTGTTCCTCAAAGAGAACCTTGACTAATGCAGCAAAGATACCAATTTCTCTGAAACAGAAGAAATGGGAGATGATTCTATAGGAATTGTGGTGGTTTGAATAAGAATGACCTATAGGTGTAGCAAGCTTTCTTGTCGGGACCACCAGTTCACAAATAACAACAGAGACTTAATATTAATTTTGAAAGATTTGCCTTAGCTTAGGCTTGTTCTCAATGAGCTCTTATAACTTAAAGTAACCCATTTATATTAATCTATGTTCTGCCATTTGGTGCTACCTCCTTTCCATCCCATACCTCCTGTTTCCTCTGTTTCTCACTGGCAAATCTGTGCATCTAGATTTCTCCTCCCTGTTTCTCTCTCTTTGCTCGTAAGTCCTGCCTATTCTCTCCTGCCTAGCTATTGGCCATTTAGCTCTTTATTAAACCAATCAGAAGGCGCCATGGGCAGAAACACATCTTTACAGTGTAAGCAAATAATCCATAACACATAGGTTCATATGTTTAAATGCTTGGTCATTAGGGAGTGGCACCAATTGACAGAAATTAGGAAATGTGGCTTTGTTGGAGTAGGTGTGGCCATGGAGAAAGTGTGTAGTAGGTTTTAGAGTCTCAAAAGTCCAAGCCAAACCCAGTGTCTCTCTCTTCCTGCTGCCTGCAGATCCAGGTGTAGACGTCTCAGCTCCTTCTCCAGTACCAGGTCTACTTGCATGCTGCCATGATGATAATGGACTGAACCTCTGAAACTGTAAGACAGCCCCAATTAAATGTTTTTCTTTATAAGAGTTGATGTGGTCACGCATCTCTCCACAGCAATAGAACACTGACTAAGACAGGAACAGAAAGGCGATTGAATGTGGTGGTGGTGATGTAGAGATGAGGAAGAGATAGCTAGGGAGTGTGGGTGATGGAAATGTTCTGTAACTGTGGGTCAGTTTTGCTAAAACCACTGAACTGAGGTCAGTCATGATGTACATGCCTATAATCCAGTGCTTAGAATAGGTAGGAGACCTCTGTAAGTACAAGATCTACCTGGGCTATATATGTAGTTCCAGGCCAGTCAATGCTTTAGAACATAAACCCAAAAGCAAACAGAATAAAAACATCAAATCATATGCATGTGTGTATGTGTGTGTGCATATGCAGTCTTGGAATTGAGCTTCAGTCCTTATACATGCTAGGTGCCTTAGTTAGGGTTTCTGTTGTTGCAATGAAACACCATGACCAAAGAGCAAGTTGGGGAGAAAAGGGTTTATTTGGCTTGTACTTTAGCATTGCTATTCATCATTGAAGGAAGTCAGAGCAGTGGTGCGGGGAGTCCTTCAGTATATATGTTGCTTGTATTGGTTAATGAATCAAGAAACTGATTTGGCCTGTGATCGGGCAGAATGGAGCTAGCTGGGAAAACTAAACAGAATGCTGGGGGAAAGTAGGCAGAGTCAGAGAGAAGCTGTGTAGCCGCCAGAGGAGAAAGACATGAACCACAAGCCAGAATCTTGCCAGTAGGCTGTGAGCCTTGTGGCAAAATGTAAAATAATAGAAATGGTCTAATTTAAGATGTAAGAGCTAGCTATATATACACTTAAGCTATTGACCAAACATTAGTGCAAATAATACAGTTTCTGTGTAATTATTTTGGGCCTGAGTGGCTAGAAACAAACCAACAGCCTCCAGCAACACAGCAGGACCTCAAACAGGGAAGGAACCTGGAGGCAGGTGATGCAGAGGCCATGGAGGGTTGCTGCTTACTGGCTTGCTCCCCATAATTTGCTCAGTCTGCTTTCTTATAGAACCCAGGACCACCAGCCTAGGGATGGCACCACCCAGTAGGCTGGGCCCTCCCCCATCAGTCAGTAACTCAGAAAGTGCCCTGCAGCCTGATCTTATGGAGGCACTGTCTCAATTGAGGCTCCCTCCTTTCAGATGACTGTAGCTTGTATCAGTTTGACATAAACTAGCCAGCACACTAGGTAAGTGTCCTTTCACTGAGCAGTATCCCCAATCCACTCGTTGTGCTTTATTCTGAGACAGGGTCTCACTAAACTGCCTAGTCTTGAGCTTTTTGATCATGCCTCCATCTTCTTAGTGGCTGGGATTACCCTTAAATGGGTCAATTGGGTGGTGTGTAAGGTAGATTTCCATAAAGCTCCACAGAAGTGCTTAAGCAGAGAAAGATAGAGCAGAGGGTGGTGAGCGGCCTTCCCATTCACCCTACCTCATCTGTGTGGGAAGGACCCAATCAAGGGTGCCCTGGAAGTAGCTGGGGATGACTGAGCCAAAGAGAGCTAAATGAAGACAGCTCTATTTTCCCAGCAAGGAAGACACTAAGAGTCCAGAGAGGATGTGGGTTTGTTCAGGCCTCCCTCACGTGACTGCTAAGCAGGTTTCTGGATGCCCTGCAGCCCACGGCTGGAGCTCCGGCGGCTGCTTCAGCTGTGTTACGAACAACATGAGGTCCCCCAATCGCCTGGCAGTGATAATACCTTCTATTTATACCAAACATCTCTCCTCCCAGGAGAGTGCTGTGTTTCCCCAATATTGATTCAGTAAGCCATACAGACAGCAGCCACACACAGCATGCCAACCCTTCCCCAGCCTGCCCAGTCTCTTTGCAGTGCGGGGAAGCCAGCAACATGGAGGATTTCCACACGCCTGCCCCATGCCTGCTCCAGAGGTCACGAAGGCGGACTGTGCTACCTTCTGAACTGAGAGAAATACAACACAAACAAAGTGACCTTCAAGTGTGCCATCATCCCTTTGCCATATACTTATCCAATTGGGATTATTAAACCTCAAAGGTAAGGCTCGCTGCTGATAATTATCAGGCACAATAGAGAATCACATTGAGGGCAACTTTGGAATGTGTGTGTGAGAGAGAATGTGTGTGTGTGTGTGTGTGTGTGAGAGAGAGAGAGAGAGAGAGAGAGAGAGAGAGAGCGCTCACACATGCTGCTGGGAATTGAACCAAGTGTCTCATGTATGCCAGGCAGGCCCTTCCATGGAGCTCCAGCTCCAACTCCTGCCTCTTCTAATTTTATGTACCACAGAGACAGCTGGCCATTCTGTCCATGCAGAAGGGCACACATGGGCATTACCAGGGGACTCATCATGGGCAGATCCCTCTGGCTCACTGGAAGAATGAGAAGGAAGGAGCAACTGGGCTCTGCCAGCCCTATATTTTTAGTAGAGATTAGATTAACCTTGGCCTATCCATAGCCATGTCCTGAGAAACAGACTACAGTCCTGGTCGCACCGGGTTGATTAATAGATACGCCCACATGCACACCTGACCCCCTCACACGCACAAGTCAGAGACGGGGCAGGATGCTTGGGAGGTCAAGACAGTGCCAAGAATAGGATGCCTTGAATTCATCAATAAAGACTGCACCCCTTTTATGGACATGGTCATGGTGTATCCCCCTTTTACTATCTTCCAGGGTGCTTATCCTCTGCCCCGACTGGAAAATGCAGATGGTTTTGGTGATGACCTCAAAAGGGCCTCCATGACAGGACACGGAACCTCAGAGGGCTGCCACCCTTACAAGCTTTCTCTGAAAGTCCTAACCTCAGGGTTGAAAACACTTAGAGCTCATTCAGTTACCTGCCCACCCTGGCCATCACCGCATCCCCTGACTAACACCATAGTCCATACACAACAGGAACACCACTGCCCCAGCCTTCCCCATTCAAAGCCTTGCCCACTGTTCTTCATTACCAAGTCCCACTTGCTGGCACCCATAGTAAAAGCAATGCCTGGGTCAGCAGCCATGTAACCATGGCTCCTGAAGAGGACATCAGAGGCTGAGGCATTGAAGACCTGAAATTATGAGCTCTAAGGCAACTGACATGAGGGGGCTGGAGAGATGGCTCAGTGGTTAAGAGCACTGGCTGCTCTTCCAGAGGTCCTGAGTTCAATTCCCAGCAACCACATGGTGGCTCACAACCATCTGTAATGAGATCTGGCGCCCTCCTCTGGCATGTGGACATACATGGAGGCAGAATGTTGTATACATAATAAATCTTAAAAAAAAAAAAAAAGCCATGACATGAATGCTCTCAAATGACAGGCTGCCCCCGCTTCCACAGAGAGCATATTTTAACCTCTATCATGTCATACTTATAATTCCAGGTTAGGGCTGGGAATACAGGTTAGTGGTAGAGGGCTAGCATGCACAAAACTCTGGCTTCAATCCTTACTGCCTGCAAAGTGAATAAGTTATATAGATGTATATATGTACATATATATGTATATATATATATGGACTGAATATGTGGCTCAGCTGAGGAGTGCCTGCGCCATGTGGCAGCAAGCAAAATTCAACTCGAGAGATTAGATTAAAACCCATCATAAAAACCACAGTTCCAAAGCTGTCATTTGCACCTCTTGGATTTATAAATGTTGAGCAATATTAAAAGCAATTATTACAAAGAAACTTACCCTGTTATAGCTTTTTTGCATATTAAATATCTGTTGCAAACCCGAGTGAACATTTGATTGGAAGACTAGAGAGTGAGCTGCATTTCTCCAGAGGACATGGAGCCACAGGGCGCAGGCTCTATGACAACGCTGGGGAGAAAAGGAAGAAGGGAGGGAAGGCACCTAGATGCTGCTGCTAGCCCTGTAAGGTCCCTGAGTAGGTATGCATGGGGGGGGTGCATTTCCAGTGCTGCCGTGCGTGCGTGCGTGCGTGCGTGCATGCGTGCGTGCGGGTGAGCTCAATGCCGCCTGGCTGAGCCTTGAGACAGGAAGCTCCAGCGCTGCTAAGGGTCAGGTGAGGGAGCACAGCTCACATCACTCACTCAGAAGCAACTGTTTCCTCTCCTGCGGTAGCCACTGCTTGCCTTCTATGCACGCACACATGCACGCACAGCAGCTACAAGAGAGCGCTGGTTTGACTGAGGGAGAAGCTCTAGGGGTCTGCCCGCGCCCACCCCGGGTGGTCAGTTGGTGGAAACACCATGCTGGGAGAGCAGCTGGGAAAGGGGCCAGCACAGGTGGTCTGCCTTCTGTGCGTCTCCGTTCCGCTGAATATCACGGGCTTTCAGGACGATTGGGCGAGAGGCAGGGCTTGAGAGCAAGGTGGAATGAGGAGTACCCAGGTCACGAGACTGTGATGACAGCCGTGGAATAAGTCCCTTTCATTTAACAACTGAGAAATGGAGACCCAGGGACAGACGGGACTTGCTGGTGATCACACGCTGGTGACATGGAGTTCAAAGGCCCAAGGTCCCCAGGCAGTTAGAGTCTTGGTTCCCTCAGCTACAGTAACACACTACCATAAAGAGGGTGGTTAGCAAACCGCAGACATTTCTCTTCCCTGTCCTGCAGACTGGAAGGCCTCAGATCAATGAGCTAGCAAACTCCATCCTGGTGAGGGCTCTATGTATAGTAGAGGATGCATCCTTCACAGGTCCTCACACAGTGGGAGAGCCAGGCAGCTCTCTTAGGACCTGTTTTCTAAGGACATCCAGAGCGGATGGACACTCATGACCTATGGATGTCCCAAAGCAACGCCCCTCACCCCCATATTATCATCTTGGGGGTAGGAAGGATGGCAGCACTCGATTTTTGTGTCAGACTCCAGCACCTTTATCAACAGCCCCACACGTGATGCTGAATGGCTGGTACCTTGTTCATCTCAGTCCAAGAGCCTGGGTCTATGGGGTGACTGCCCCATAGCCTCAATCCGACCTTGACTTCACCTCAATCATCCAATGACGTCTTAGGGAGGCTGTGGAGAAGGCCAGTGGTGGAAGGCGTTGAAAGACAGACACTGCGTACGTGCCTCTCCCGGGAACTGAAGAGGGAGACTGTCCTGGGACCTGGCTCTCCAGCAGTGGCTGTTCCGAGTGTCTCAGTCAGGGCTTCAATTACTGTGGTGAAACACTGTGACCAAAAGCAAGTTCCGAGAGGAAAGGGTTAACTCAGCTTACACTTCCCTATCACTGTTCATCACTGAAGGAAGTGAGGACAGGCACAAGGGGCAGGCAGGAACCTGGAGGCAGAAGCTGATGCAGAGGCCATGGAGGGGTGCTGCTTATTGGCTTGCTCAGCCTGCTTTCTTACAGAACCTAGGACCACCAGCCCAGGGATGGCCCCGCCCACAATGAGCTAGGCCCGCCCTATCAATCACTAAATAAGAAAACACCCCATTCTCAACTAAGGCTCACTCTCTCAGATAACTCTAACTTGTGGCAGGCTCCTATAAAAGCTAGCCAGCACACTGATGCCAAACTGCACCATGGTGGGCACTAGCCTAGGGAAATTTCAAATTAATGAGGGACGTTCTGCTGGAGGCCCTAGGGACAAAAAAAAAAAAAAAGACACAACTGTGGCATGAAGCAGATACTGAATGAGGCAATAAAAAAGGGATTTGTGCTCAGCCACTGTGGAAAAGAGCCTGGCAGTTCTTCAAAAACATTGAATATAGGATTACTGTGTGATCTAGTAATGCTGCTCCTGGGCAAATACTAGAAAGAACTGAAAGCAGGTGTCCAAGCAAATACACATGAATATTTGTAGCAGTGTTGTTAACAACACCCCAAAGAAACTAGGATCAATAGCTCAAGAGTAGAGCACCTGCCTCCCATGCACAAGGTCCTGAGGTTGATGCCCAGCACACAAACACAAATAAACACATAAATAAGTAGAAACTGGACATTTTCAACAATAGAGTACTTGCCTAGTGGGCACAAGGCCCTGGGTTTATTGCCAAGCATCGGAGACAGATAAATAATGAGCACTGGGTTAGCTCCATGGTAGAGCGTTTACCCAGCACATGCTATGGTCCTCGGGCTCAATGACCACCACCACCAAAATAAACCCCAAAAGGAAGCCAGGTGTGGCGGCTCATATCTGTATCCCAGGCCATTAGGGAGCACAAGGCCTGTCTGGTCCATATAGTGAGCTCTAGGCCAACCAGGGCTACATAATGAGGGAAAAAGAAAAATCCACAAGGCATAAACACCCCAATTGTCTGTCAGTGGTGACTGTTATATGTCCACACGATGGAATATTATTCAGCTGTGTAAAGGGATGAAGTACTGAGATATGCCGTTACAACCTGATGAACTTACTAAAGTATCGTGGCAAGCAGCAAAGGCCAATGATAAAGTATCACCCTTCAGGCGGGACAAGGGCCTTCTGTTTCTTTGTTTATATTTTTGAGGCAGGGTTTTATGTAATGCAGGCCAGCCTTGAACTCCTGGTCCTCCTAGTCCTCCTGCATCCGCGCCCCAGTGCTGCAGTCACAAGCGTTATCCCACCATGTTTGTTTTAAAGAAGTTTTTCAATTCATTTTCCTGGCTAAAATGCCCAAGGCTGGAGGGGAGCAAGACATTTGCACTTCTTTTAGAAGTTCTTCCTTCACAGAGGAACTGGGGAAGAAACCACAGAAAATGAGAAGAACCTTGATTCTGGATTCTGAGGTAGCTACTAAGACTTTCCAACTCCCCCCAACACACTCCCACCCCTCCCCGCCCTAGCCCTTCCCCCAACTTCCACTCCACCCACACTCCCATCCCATCCCACCCCAGCCCCTACCCCCACTTCTACCCCACCTACACTCCCACCCCACCCTAACCCCCACCCCCACTCCCCCCACCCCAGGCCCCATCCCCACCCCCACTCCATAATCTCAGCACTTGGGAGATGGAGGCAAGAGGACCGATGGTTCAAGGCTGGGACACATGAGACCCTGTCTCAAAAAAGAAAACATCTGATTTGTTATTTTGGATCAATGATCAGTGGGGTTATTTTTCCTTCCTTCCTTCCTTCCTTCCTTCTTTCCTTCTTTCTTTCTTTCTTTCTTTCTTTCTTTCTTTCTTTCTTTCTCTTTTTGCTGTTGCCGTTTTCCTGCTCAGGTAGAAACTCTGAAGGTAGAAGCTCTCTAGATGGCTGTGCGTCATCTAAGCCATTCACTCCACAGTGCTAGAGACAGAAGGAGGCCTGAGGGCTGAAGAAGAGAAAGCAGGCAGGAGCGAGGTCAGTGTTAGGGTGGTGCTTAGACTAGAACAAAACAGCTCTTCCGGGCCCTTCACACATGGGCTGCCCTTTCAGCTTCTTCATCTCCCCGAAAAATATTTTGCTTCTACTCTAATTACCCACCCCCCTTTCCTCTGTGGAGAAGGTGAGGACTGATGGCTCATTGATTGCAGCACTGGAGACTGAGCCTAAAGCCTCAAGCAGGATAGGCAAGCATCCAAACACCAAGCTACACCCTGATTGTCTTTTTATATTTTATCTTCTTTGCACAGAGACTCATTGAGCCTAACCTTGAACTCACTCTGTAGCCTAGGTAGGTCTTGAACTTTCCATTCTCCTACCTCAGTCTTCCAAGTAGTTGGGGTCTTGGGCCTGTGCCACCAGGCCCAGCTGAAGAGGACTCTTAAGTCTCAACCTACTTGGCATTCTTTGTATTCCTTATTTTATGTGGCTTGTGTGTGTGTGTGTGTGTGTGTGTGTGTGTGTGTGTGTGTGTCTTGTGAGTGTGTCTGTGAATGCAAGTCTCAAAAAAAAAAACTTGCGTGGGGAATAAACAGCTCACAATCTCAGAAGTCCCTGAAATTTACAAGATACTTAAGGCTTCCCCCTCATCAACGTTACACAAGCAGTTAAGGGCTGATGAGGAGACTCTCCAATCTGCAAAGGTACCTTTCTCCCTTGTTAATCTGCCCAGTGTTACTTTGCTTTAGAACTTTGTTAGATGGTAAGAAAGTTCTTCTTACTCCTACATAAGCATCAGGCTACTTTATACTACTTTCCCTACAAGAAAAAAAACATAGGATCTTCCTTCTCATGCTTGTTAGAATTAATGATTTTCTTTCATTTCCCTTTCCTATTTAAAGATTTACTTTTATTATTGTTTAATTATGTGTGTATGAAGTGGGGGCTTGTACATGTAAGAGCAGGTGCCTGCTGAGTTGGGAGGAGGGAGTCAAAATCCTTGGAGCTAGATTTATAGGCAATTTGTGAACCACCTGACTTATGTGCTAGGAACACAGCCCAGGTCCTCTGCAAGACCAGTGTGTACTCTTAACCACTGAACCATCTCCCCAGAATCTCCTCCCAGTCCTATTTATTTGCCTGTTCATTTATTTATCCTTCTATGTAGCCCAGAATGTCTTTGAACTTGTGATCTTCTTGTCACCTCTTAAGCTCTGTGGTCATGGGCATTTGCCACCATGCTCAGCTAACTCTAATTCTGTTACAATGATAAGAACACTTCTACTAGCCCCATGCCAGATCTGACCATGCTGAAACTGGGGAAGATTTGGCACCCTGGCTCCTGGAAGCCTGCTCCTTTCTTACTGTGTAGTGATGTCCTCTGAGTTGAAACATTCCATCCTGAAGGAAGGCTCCTTAAGACTTGGTGGGACTTAGAGGTGGTAGTGCATGCCTTTAATCCCAGCACCAGAAGGCAGAGGCAGGCAGATCTCTCGGAGGCCAGTCTGGTTCACAGACCTAGTTCCAGGACAGCTAAGGCTACAAAAGGAAACACTATCTAAAAAAGAAAAAAGAAAAAGAAAAGACTTGCATTGGAAGTAAACAACTCACAAGTCTCAGAAGTCCCTGAAATTTACAAGATAGACTGATGAGGAGACTCTCCAATCTACAAAGGGAGAGCACCAGGGTTCCAGCTTTTGTGAGTCATTAGCCCCACTGGAGTGGGTATACAGCTTCTGTGAGCCATGCTAGAGTGGGTATACAGCTTCTGTGAGCCACCCTAGAGTGGGTATGTGGCTTCCATGAGCCACGCTTCTGTGAGCCACGCTAGAGTGGGTATGCGGCTTCTGTGAGCCACGCTACAGTAGGTATATGGCTTCTGTGAGCCATGCTACAGTGGGTATACGGCTTCTGTGAGCCATGCTACAGTGGGTATACGGCTTCTGTGAGCCACGCTACAGTGGTTATACGGCTTCTGTGAGCCATGCTACAGTGGGTATACAGTGAGGAGGCAGCCTTTGAGTCATGCATGCTCCTGTAAACAACCCTAATAAATTCGCTGGTTTACCAGGTTTGACTTAGATGGTATCATTCCTTTGATCTGTTGTTGGCTCCCTGTCGAGGATGAGTAAACAGGTCCCATCTTCCCAGGAATGTTGTCATGCAACATCTTTCCATAAAAATCTCTAATGATTGCATGAACGCAGTCTCTGAATCCAGTCTTAGGTATGTTTGTGCATGACTTCTCCCTACTCTTTAGCTAGCAAATAAAATTCCCTGTCTGATCAGAGAACTCTTTGGTTATTTGTTGAATTACAAATACCCAAACACATTGGAAGGAAAAGAATGTACAGCTCTGGGAACACACTTTCTAAATCTATTTTCTGTCTCCCTGGATCATGGAAATTGTAAATAAATGGGAGCCTGTCATGTGACCTTTCTTCTCATTGTTGAAATACCCACACAGGCTGCTACTAGTTGAGTGTTGGTTCACAGCAGGTCAAATCCATTTTGGGAGAAAGACCACCAGCAGCAGAATTATCCAGCCTGGAAGTCAATGGTATTTCTGTTGCTATGCTCCAAAAGAGTCTTCTGGTAGACACGAGGGAGGAGGGGGCAGTGGAGAAGCTGTGCGTATTGGGTGAAGCTGAGACTGTTTCTAGGGCCTGGCAGGAGGTGCAGGGGGTAAGGATTGTGAGGAAAGAAGCAGACAAAGCTAAAGGTAGGTTAGGTCCAAAGAACAGACCCTAGGAGCTCCTAGGAAGAGGCTAGAATTGCCCTACTGGACTTGAGGGAGCCAACCAAGGGGCATAGGCCAACCAAAAGTCAGAAGGGAAACAAGCCGTGGAGACTGTGCTGCGGAGGGACGAGACTTGAAGTAACTGGCTGGAGTCAGCAACCCAGGCTTCTCCCTTTCCCCTGGAATATTCCTATAGGGTTTCCCAAGCCCTGTAGCCGGCAGGCCTAACCTCACCCTCTCCCACAGGGCTACTCTGCCTGGTGACAAAGAAGTGAGCAAATGAAACTGGAACATTCTTAAGGAATGTAGGGCCCTTGGAGACCTGTCGGGGGGAGCAGGAAGAGAGAACAGAGCCTCTGAAATGAACAATTTCTCTGGAGCTGCTTTTCCCACCCAGCCTGGGCCTTCTAGACAGAGATCTGCTCACCGGGGAAGCCGAGGGTAGAGGTAGCTCCCAGGGTAGACCACAGAGGCGCTGTGCTGGTTCGTTAGCCTCAGGTCACAGTATTCTAGACTTCTTACTCTAGCGGAATGAATGCACAAAACAGTGAGGATATCTCTCCCAGACTGTAATTGTGTTCAAGAGTAAATTCACTCAGCACTTTCTGCTCAAGAAGAAACCCTTGTTGTACGTTTGTTCATTTTTCCTTTGGTCACTGTGACTACTGCCTGAGAGAAGGACCTTAAAGGAGGTCAGACTCATTCACGCTGCTGGAGTTGAAAGACCCTCGGAGTCCCCCATCCAAGAACCGACAGTAGACCACTGGATGCAAAGAGCAAGAGGTCTTTTATTGAATCACACAGGCGCCTGCGGGCGGTCAGCAGCTTCAGCTAACTGAACGTGCCGGGCTTCTGGGGTACAGTGCTTTTATAGGGTAGAGGAGGTTACATAAGCATCTGCATAGCAACAAGCATTCTATTGGCTATTCCAAACCAAGCATAGAGGCCATCTCAGGGACATGGCTGTTTGTTCCCTTGAAAAACCACAAACATCTACTATGGCTGATTCTAGCACTCTGGGGGTCATGATAGTTTACATTCTGTTCCGCCCACAGGCTCCCCAATCAACTGCCAGCTGGCTGTACCTGGACTTGTTTACGATTTATCCTCATTCTGACCTTTATAAGCTAATGCAGAATCTAAGCCTTATTTTGGGTCAGGGTCTTTCAGAGTCAAGGGTTGCCGTCCACGACTGGCTTTGCTGTCTCTGAGCAGAACTCCGCAGCATGGAGTTGAGATGGAGCAGAGCTGATCATTTCACGGAGGCCAAGAAGCGGCGGGGCAAGAATGAAAGAAGCAGGGACAGACTACATAGTTCCAGAACATTCTCCCAAGAACCTGCTTCTTTCCACAAGGCCCACCTCCTACTTTCTACCATCTCCCAATAACGCCATTAGATTAAGACTCCCTCAAGGGAATAATCCATTGTTTAGTTCAAAGACCCCAGAATCCAATGAGCTCTCAGCAACTTGATACGGCAGTTGAGGCCTTCAACACAAGAGTCTTTGGGGGAGGGGCTTCACACCTAAGAGCTAAATCCAGTCAGTCTCTCCAGAGCCAGCCCCTCTGCTCTCTCAGATTTCCATTCTAAAGAGGCTGAAAAGCTGAGTGTGCCAAGCTGGAGACTGCTGTTCAATGGGAGTCTCCTGGGCTCAGATGCAGGAGGGAGGAGCCCTCAGCGGCACAGTTCTGTCCACTGAAGCCTTTGCCGGAGGAGTTGGTGCCTCTGACTTCTCTGTGTGCCTAAGCATCCTTGCCATGCTCCTTCCTGTCCAATAATTATAATTAACACCATCTGTAATGAGTTAGAACCCTTGAAAGCACAGTGCCTGGCACAGAGCACAGGTGTGGAAATCATTCGTTTTATTTTTGAGACATCTGGTTTCGAATGACCTTGAACTTCTGATCCTCTGCATCTACCTTCTGAGTTCGTGGGTTGCAAGTACGTAGTGGGGACCCAATCCCGGGTTCCCTGCATGCTAAGTAAACATTCTACCTACGAGCTACACTCTCGGTCCACGTGTGCAGCTTTCACAGACCCATCCTCAGGACCATTCCTTATCTTGAAGCCTGGTGTTGTCCTGGTGTTATATATGATACTAAAAAAGACGTCCTCAAAATGATTCCTCCCCCATCCTCCACTGATGCTTCCCTGCAGATACCATCTTACTCCACACCCCGGCCAGCTTCCCCACTCCCAAGGCTCACTTCTGGAGTACTTACAAGAACCGTTAGCCTCAGCTTCCCTCTCCGTTATTAGAGTTTAATCTGGTGTTTTGTGTTCTGTCCGCTGTCACAGGTGTCCCAGCCACAGTCAAGGTAAAGACAAGGACTCCCATTATCCCTGCACATTCTCCTGTATCCCTTTTACTCCTGCTTCTGGGCACCTCACCCCACTGTCAAAAGCTGCCCAGCGCACACCTTAAACCCCAGTACCTGGCCGGAGGCAGGCAGATATCAAAAGTTCAAGGTCAGCCAGAACTACACAGTGAGACCCTATCTAAAAATAAATAAGTAAATAAAAAGTAAAATAAAAGTTTCCTGGCTAAAATGATTGCCCAATCTCACTCAAAAGGTCTGTCTGATATTCTCAGACTTCCAACTCATCTGGACGTCAGTGTTGGCTGCAGGGACTCAGCTTTTTTCTCCTTGTCTTCTCTCTCTACTTTTGTTCTCGGTTACTGACTTCTCATCTCTCCCACTTGCAAGAATATGGAGAAGTCAGGGGTGGGGTGGAGCCCAAGCAAGCCCACCTCGAGGATAACATTGGAAAAGAAAAGGGAAGGCTGGCTGGAGGAGACAGAGGGCCTGAAGCATGTGAAGAAGTTACCTGAGGACCCAAAACTCCACCTCAGACCATTTAAACCAGAGCTTTGAATATCCAGATGTACAGTTAGTAAAAACGGTTATGCAGCTATGGGCCAAATAAAGACCTGTTCTCCACTATAAAAGAAGCATACAGGTTTTCATAATTTTGTTCCTCCATTATGCCCACATTCTAGGAAGCATGACTGAAAAAGAAGAAATGGTGGAAAAGCACTTTTCTGGAATTTCCCATAATATTTTGTGTAAAGATATTTTACTTGTATTTTCACAAATAAAGCTTGCCTAAGATCAGAGTGCAGAGCTAAGGCACTAGAGGCCAGGCAGTGTTGGCTCACACCTTTAATCCCAATATTTAGGAATCACCCATCGCTAGGGAGGGGGAGACTGGAAAGGATATGGCTGAGCAGAGAGAGGAATATAAGGCAGGAGGAGACAGGAGCTCAGTGCAGTCTGAGATTTGGTGGAGACAATAGTCTGAGGATTTGTGGAGACAGGATCTCACCCTTTTGGTCTGAGGATTTGGTAGAGGTAAAAGGTCTCTCTAGTGGCTGGCTCCTTCTCTGATCTTTCAACATCCCCCTCCCATATCTGACTCCAGGTTTTTATTAGTCAGACCAATTAGAATCCACACAACAATTTTGCTCAGATTTAAGAGTACACTGTCCTCTAGGGACTGAGGATGTAGCTCAGGGTCAGAGCACATGCTTACCGTACACAAGTCCTTGCATCCAGTCTGTAACAATAAGGAAAATGAAAGTCACAGGTCTCATTAGGTAACCCTGGATGGCCTGGAAATCTTTTTGTAATCCAGGTTGACCTCAGGTTACAGAGATCCACCTGCCTCTGCTTCTGAATGCTGAAATTAAAGCATGCACCACTATGCCCAAAAAAGAAAATTAAGTTTCACTTACTTATTTTTAGTTAAGTAAAAATAAAATTTTAACTAAAATCTTAAGTAAACATTTGTGTGTGTGTATGTGTGTGTGCGCGCGCGCGTGTGCGCGCATATGAATGTGGTTGTGTTCAGGCAGAGGTCAGAGGTCATCTCTTGTGAGTCAGATCTCTGCACTGTGGGTTTGTGTAGCAGGGGCTTTTTATGTGTTAAGCTGTTTCACTGGCCCCCAAATAGGGCATTTTAATCAGGCCCATCGACACTCAAATAAAATGATCATTCTTTTGCTGAGAAACATGAGTCTGAATGGCAGTTAGCAGTCTGATTAAGAAGGGCAGGGTAGGTGGCTCAACCATTAGAAGCACTTGCCACATGAACCTGACTACATGAGTACATCCTATGGTGCAGAAACTAATTCCCAACAGTGGTCCTTTGGCTGCACTGAATACGCAGATAACAGTAATAATAATAATAGCATTGAATATACATACAACAGTAATGGTAATAATAATAACATTGCATATACATACAACAGTAATAATAATAGAATTGCACACACAACAATAACAATAATAGCATTGCACACACATACAACAACAATAATATTAATAATAACATTGCACACATACAGCAGTAATAATAAAAATGGCATTGCAAACACATACAGCAGTAATTATAACAGCATTGCATACACATCAATAGTAATAATAATTTTAAAATGCCAAACCCAAATATTTGTGGCTATTTTAGTAGAAAGAAAAGAGGTAGAAGGACAGAGGGAAAGGAAGAGCTGAGAGTCTCACAAGACCTCTGCAGCCAGGCTTTCTTTGGATCACCAGCTCCCAAATAATGACACAGAGACTTCTAAGTAATCATGAAAGCTTGGCCTTAACTTAGGCTTGTTTCCAACTTTAAAACTCAAATTAATCCATTTATATTAATCTACGTTCTGCCACATGGCTCGTTACCTCTCCTCAGTGCTGTACATCCTCCATGTCTGGCTGCTGAATCCCCTGCCTCTCAGATTCTTCCCAGAGTTCCTATCTCTGCCCAGAAGTCCCACCTGTCCTCTTCTGCCTAGCTATTGGCCATTCAACTTTTTATAAAACCAATCAGAAGGTGTCTTAGGCAGCTGAGGTAAAAAAGCAAGACATCTTTACACAGTGTGATCAAAACCCCGCAACAAATCTGCCAGTGAGCCGCGGCTAGAGCTCATTTGGGAGGAACTGTACAAAGGAGTGACACAGATAAACATGGAGAAGGTGGGGAAGTTAGACAGCTAGGGAAGCTCCGTGCTCCCTGGCCACTCCAGATGCCTTAAACCGTGCCCAGTGTTCAGTGGATGCTCAGCAAATACATTTGAATAGAGCTATCCAAAGTACATTTGAAGAGCCTAGATTAAACAAAAGGTAAGTCTAAAGTAGTATAGAAAATATCTTCTGGGTTTAATCCAATGAAGTTCATGTGTGTGTGGACAGATTTGGTTGAGGGCCATATTAGTTACCTTTTTTTGTTTGATAAGAAACATGAGCAAATTACTTAAAAGAGGAAAGGGTTATTTTCAACCCATAGTTTCAGAGCCTTTGGCCTCACACACTTAGACAATGTGGCGGTGGGAACACATGACAACGGAGGCTCGTTGAGGAGTTGAACAAGTTGAACAGTTGGAAAGAGAGAGAGAGAGAGGATCAAAGTTCCCTAAAGCCCACCCATTGACTCACTTCCTCCAGCTTGCCCCTCTCCCGCAGAGGGTGCCAGCAGCTTGGAGCCCAGTGTTTCTTCTGTGAGTGAGCCTATGGGGGCAGCTCACAGTCGAGAAAAGCAGTGCTGAGAGATAGAAAGTGGCACACGGAGGAGCCAGAAGAGACAACAGAATAACAAAGATGGCTGAGAGCAGACACAGAATTTGGAGTAATTTGTATTTCTTATTTTTGCTTTCCTGAACTTCTAATCATTCAAAGTTAGCACTTCATTAAAGGAATTATTATAGTCTTTATTTTTTTTTTTAAGATAAGGTTTTACTCTGTGGTCCCCGCTGGCCTGGAACTCACGATGTGGCCTAAACCACCCTCAAGCTCTTCCTGCTTCAACCTCCCACATACCGTGATTAGAGGTTTGAGTGACAGTAGCAACTTGACTGCCTTTAGCTACTTCTATTTTTTTTCAACCCTGGGGATTAAACCTAGGGCTTTGCACATGCTAGGCAGGTGTCAAACAACTGAGCAGCATACTCAGGCCGTATGGTCTTAAAAAGTAATGTCAAAATCTATTTGAGACAAAAAAAATCAATACATGCTTCATGTCCTTACTTATGGATAGGATTTTAAATAAAAGAAGTAGCTGGGCACAATGGTGCACACCTTTGATCCCAGCACTCAGGAAGCAGAGTCAGGCAGATCTCTGTGAGCTGGAGCACAGCCTGGTCTATGAAGTTAGTTCCAGGACAGCTAGGGCTATTACACAAAGAAACCCTGTCTCAAAAAACCGAAAAAGAAGAAGGGGCGGGGGGGGGGGGAAGAGTTGAAGCAGGCATTTAAAAGCCATTTCTCAATGGAAATACTGACTCCTACGGACTCGTTTAGACAGGGAATCCCCAGCTGTCTGGATGGAAGATTGAGATAAACTGGCCCTCAGTGCCTTTAAGGCTCTTCTCTACCCTGGGATTCTTGTCAGCAGGGACAATTGGCAGGTCCACTTATACACAGATTCCACAGCAACATAAAAATAAGATGGCGCATTCTTCCCACAGACGTGGAAACCAAAGCTCCCGGCAGGGTTTTAGGACCGGAGCCCCTGACTCCACACAAGATGCTCCTCATTCATCTGGCTTCGGGCCTCCGGTGTAGCTGAAGCCTCGCTATGTGGGAACGCATGTGGGGACCCTGAAAATCTGACCTAAATTGGTTTCTTCCAGCACAGGTCCACCAATATGAGCTACCTGATTCTCATTCCTGGAGGGGGTTTTACAGAGTGAGTTGCTGCAGACCCTGAAGTCGCCGTCAGAGCCCTGCCAATGGTCCACACATGACAAAGCAGCGAGCAGGTCCCTCCAGCACAGTTATCTGCTCATCACAGATTCCCGAACTCCGTGTGCTTTTTCCTGCTTCCACGCTTGCACCTAGAACAATCCTTTCGGTTGGGGTGTTCCTTTCCCTCCAGCCACTCTCTTACCCACCCTCAGGCCCACCCCACAGCCCCCCTGCCATCTCTAACTGCCTCTACTGCAGCCCTCACCACAGGCTCTCTGCTCCATCCTCCATGACCAGCAGCACAAAGACAGCTCTGAGCCACATGTGCTGAGACACAGTTCTCAATGCTTCATACATGTGTGCTGTCCCCAGCCAGGCTCTGAGAAGAGCAGACCTTGTTAGGAACATGCAAACAGCCAGGGTTCAGTGCTCTGTGTACACTACCTAGTATGCTGCTTTGTATCTGGTGGGTTCTCAATAAATATCTACTTATTGGTTATTTTAAAAACACCAGGAAGAGGCTAGGGGTTATCTCAGTGGTAAAGTCCTTGCATAGCACGTGCAAGTCCCTGGGTTTCATCACATACACACACAGACACACACACACACACACTAAAAAAAATAAAGAAGCTTATCAAGGAATCACTGGACAATGAAGAAATTCCTTAAGTTATTTTTGTTCTTAAAACTCTGAGTCTGTCCAACTATATGCAATTCATAAGAGAGTCATTTAATACACAAAGATACAAATTGGAAGTAAAAGAATAGAAAATATATTCCTTGAGGGCCTGAGGTACAGTACAGAAGCAGAGCACTTGCCTAGCAGGTGTGGAGTTTGGGCTCAATCCCAATATGGGGAGGGGATGTGGCCCATGTAACTCAGTGTAGAGCGTGTACTTAGTATGTGCACAGCACTGGGTGCAATCCCTAGTACTGGAGGGATAAAAAGCAATTCTTTCTTAAAGATGTGTGTGTGTGTGTCTGTGTGTGTGTGTGCATGCATGTGTGTGAGTGTGTGGCAGGCTGGTGAGCTGCCTGGTGTGGGTGCTGGAACTGAACTCTCCTCCTCTGAAAGAGCAGCAAGCACTTTTAACCACTGAGCTATCTTTCCTCGCCCCCAAAAGACATCCTTTAAAAAACAGTGGCTAAAAGAGAGCTGGGTAGCTATGCTATTCTTAGACAAACTAGACTTTAAGAAAAAAAGAGAGAGAAAAGAAAAGAGAGAGAATGGAAGATTGCATATTAATAAAAGAGTAAATTCATCAAGAAAGCCTAACTCTCCTAAAATATAAACACCAAATAATAGAGCCCCAGAATGCACGACAATAAACACTGACAAATTTAGAGGGAGAATTACAGTTTTACAACAACAGTTGGGAACTTCAATGTCCCACACCCAGTAGTCAAAAGCACAGCTAGACTGACAGATAGACTGATAATCAATAGCGGCACCTTCCTCATGAGATTTACTCAGTCTAAGAACCCTCTCTTTAAAGTGACAATTATAGTCAGTACAAGAGCAAGACAGCATAAGTGCTCTGTGGTTGCCTGTGACCTTGCATCCTTTGTGACATTACATATCTATTGCTGATTGGATACCGCTTCCCATGAAGATCCACACTGGGTATCAAGGATGTACTCTTCTCTGGTCATAAACTGAGGCTTCACCTTGTCTTCAGATGACAGTGACTCCAGGAGGTCAGAGCTATGGTACACCTGTCATCAGTTATATCCCATGACATCCAATCACTTAGCCCTTGTGTGAGCCCCAGGCTTTGGCCAGCTTTCTCTTTCCTCAGAACAATTTCTTCTCAAGGGGCTGTCAAATAGCTCCTAGCCCACAGTCTGTCCCTCCCATGCCCTTCTCTTTAACAAGTCTCCCTGGCCACAAATTGGATCAGCTAATTGTCTCTGCCACCCCACCCATTGGCTTACCCGTCCCCCATTCTGTGGGACTGGCAAGAAGAAACATTGGCCAAATCACTGAGGAAAATACAGTCCTAATTTCAAGACAATGTAGGAAAGACCTTTGAACAACCAAGAAGGAAACATAAGCAACCTTTCACAGGCTAGAGACAACCAACTTCCTCCAGTTTTTAAAAATAAATTTTATTATAAAAAAACCCTTTCCAAATAAAGCACGACACACCCAAATTAGCCATAGCCAAAGTCTACAGAGCTTAATGAACTCATACACAGTTAAAATTGGCATTGAAACAGAAGCTGTGAAGCTTCACATGAAATTTTACACTTTCAGTACTGAATATATTTTATGCATGTATCCACAACCAAATCAAAAAAATTCATGACAGAATTGGAACTAGAAAAACAATTGCTCTATATTCTTTCATTGCTTGTGCCCATTATCCAAATCCACTCCTTCTTTTCCACTTATATTTCACACCAATTCTTCTAAGATTCTTCCTCAAAACAGAAAGTGAAGAAATTTATTCTATGATGTCAGTATCATCTTTATACCAAAACCGAGTAAAGACAAATAAAAACAACTACAATTTCTTTTATGACCATAGATGCAAAATTTTTTTAACAAAATACTTACAAACCAAACACAGGAACACATTAAGGAAAGCTTACATTATGACCAATTGGGCTTTGTCCCAGAAAGTCAGGATCAGTTCAATAAACATAAATCAATGTATGTACTACACCATATAAACAAACTCATGGACAGAAACAATGTTAATTATTTTAATTGACACCAAAAAGGCATTTGACAAAGTTCAACATGCTTTTGTAATAAAAGTTCCAAAGATTTTAGGAATGGATGAAACACACTTTAAAATGGTAAAGGTTCTGTCCAGCAAACCTTTACCAACATTATATTAAATGGAGAAAAACTGAGAGCATTTCCTCTACAATCAGGAATAAGATAAGGTATCCACTCTACTCTCTTTATTTAGTATAATGTTCAAAATCTTAGCTACAACAGTCAGACTGTAACAGGAGAGCCAGCTTGTTCATCCCAGCTGCCTGGCTAGCTTAACCCCAAAATAACCACACAGAAATTGTATTAATTAAATCACTGCTTGGCCCATTAGCTCTAGCCTCTTATTGGCTAATTCTCACATCTTGATTTAACCCATTTCTACTAATCTGTATATCACCACGAGGTCGTGGCCTACCAGCAAAAGTTCTGAATGTCTATCTCTGGCGATGGATCCATGGCTTCTCTCTGACTCTGCTTTCTTCCTCTCAGAATTCAGTTCTGTCTTCTCCACCTACCTAAGTTCTGCCCTATCAGGCCAAGGCAGTTTTTTTTAATTCATTAACCAATACAAGCAACACACAGAGGGGAGTCCCACATCATCAGATAAGAGAAAGACATAAAAGGGGTAATAGAAAGAGAAGTCAAACTAGCCCTGCTTCTAGATGACACGATTTTTTTTCTTCTATTTATTGAGTCTGCTTGAAAACCCTTGAACCTAATAAGCATAGTGAAGTTGTGGGAGAGAGAAAAATCAATATATATAAAACATTAGGCTTCATTTATACTAATAGTCTACTCTCTGGTAAGTAAATTGGAAATAATATTTCATCCAAGTTAATTCCCTCAAAATTGAGTGTTTAGGAATATATCTAACCAAAGAGGTGAACTATCTCTGCAGTGAAAGATACTGAAAAGGAAAAGCACAGAAGGTACTAAAAGGTGGGAAAACATTCCATGTTCCTGAATATTTCTGAACATTAATTCACAGGATTAATACTGTGAAAATGTTTATGCTACCAAATTAATATACAGAATTAATGCAATAGTTATCAAATTATCATGTCATATTTTACAGGTCTAGAAAAAAACAAAGTATATAGAACCAGAAAAGACCACAAATAGTCAAAGCAATCCTAAGGAACAAGAACCATATTGGAGTTACAACACCAGACTTCAAACTATACTCTGACGCTGAAGTGATGAAGGCGTAAACTCAGTGTCAACAGATGGTAATGAAGACAGAAAATGTCCGTGAAGCATAGGCAACGGCCCCAGAATGGGAGGAAGTTTACCAGCTGCACTTCAGAGGGGGCGGACATCCAGGACTGGTAAAGAAACGCAGATAATAGTATTTGAGCAGTTCTGAGAAGGTCAGAAAGGTTTGGAGGCACCCGACACATTTTAAATCTGCTGCTTGGGATGCAGTATTCTAACAAAAAAATTTGCCAACACAGATTAATTTTTAAAAGAAAGCATTTTCTGGAACAAATTCCTTCATTCAAACTAAATTTTATAATCATTTTTCTCTTTACCACAGCTAAACTGGCTCAAATTCTCCACGTTTTTGTTGTTTTTGAGAGAGAATCACGTGTAGCCCAAGCTGGCTGCAAACTCATCATGTATTTTGAACATCTGATCCCCTGCTTCTGTTGGGGTTACAGACATGTGCTTGGATTGAACCCACAAGGCAAGCTCTCAATCAACTGAGTTACACTAGCCCCCTCTACACTACTTAGTTTACTTTTTTAATAAATCATTTTTCATTGGGTATGGATGTGCACATCTTTAGTCCCAGCACCCAGGAGACAGAGGCAGGTGGATCTCTGTGAGTTGCAGACCAGCATGGTCTACAGAGTGAAGGAAGGGAGGGAGGGAGGGTGGGAGGAAGGGAGGGATTAACTTTCCTGGGGGCGTGTTTTTATTTGTTTGTAACATATTCTTACTATGCAGTCAACCCGTTCTGAAATTCATAACCATACTGTTTTACCCTCCGCATGCTGTGATTACAAAAATGGGTCACCATGCCTGGTACTACTTTATAAATAAAAACTTGTCAAATCAATTACACTTCTGCTTCTTATACAGCTTTATTGAGCTTTAGTTCACATAACTTGCAATTCCAAGATTTACAATATACAATTGGATGCTATTGAGTCTCTTGATAAAATTATACATCATCACTACAATCGACTTTAGAATATTTCCACTGCCTTCATACAGAAACTCAACCATCCATTCCTTCTCACCCACCCTGGTTGTAGGGTTTCTATTACTGTGAAGAGATGCCATGACCACAGCAACTCTTATAAAGGAAAGCATTTAACTGGGGCTGGCTTATAACTTCAGGGGTTTAGTTCATTATCCTCACGGTGAGAAGCATGGAGGTGTGTAAGCAGATATGGTAGGTGCTGGAGAAGGAGCTGAGAGCTCTACATACAGAGCGGCAGGCAGCAGAAAGACAATCCCATGCTGGGCCTGGCTTGAGCATCTGAGACCTCAGGTCAGCCTCCAGTTCCTCCAACAACACTATACCTCCTTCAACAAGGACACACCTCCTAATAGTGCCTATGGGGGCAATTTTCTTCAAACCACCACAATCCTTAACCTCAAAGTGATCACTGAGCTGCTTCTGTCTTTGTGGATTTACTCATTTATGGGCATTTTATAAAACTAGAACTCATAATATGTGGTCTTTTGTGATACTTTTTTCCTTATAAGTACAATTCTTTCAAGATTGTTATGTGTTATTGCCAATGCCAGTGCTCCACCGCACTTACTGCTGGGCGTTCTGTTGTATAGACAGACTATGCTTTATTTTTTCACATATTAGCTGGCCTAACAGTTCCCACTTGCTACCGCTATGACTGTCAGCGTTTCCGTACGTGGTAGATACAAAATTCTGTGTCTCTTAGCTGTATTCCTATGTATGAAGACACCAGTTGAGTTTGAATATGAATTTACCCAGTTTTCCTGGTTAGCACTCCAGCATTATGTTTCCCCTTATAAAAGACAGAAGGGGAGGAAGAAAAGAGGAAGTGGAAGAGGGAAGAGAAGTCATGTCCGTCCATTTGTCCTGTCTGAAGTTCCTGAGTATATGACAGATACAAGAAGGTTGGGGATAAATGACAGCATCAAAGTAATTGGGTCAGAATCTCCTACAAAGGGAAAGTTTTATGAGAAGGAAATTTGGGTTGGCAAGGCATCTCAGTGGGTCACGCTGGAGGGGAGCTTGGTCCTAAACCTGATGATCTGAATTCACTCTTCAGAGCCAACGTGGTAAAAGGAGAGAGCCAACTCTCATAAATTGTCTTCCGACCTCACACACATACAGGGATGATGTTTGCATGCACACAATCACATCAAATCAGAAAAGAAAAGAAAATCTAAGCTGACTCTACATCTGACAAGCTGGAGAAGAGGGGGCCACAGCGTAAGCAGTGGTCTGGTGAATGGGTTGGAAGCAGCTTGCTTAAAGAGTAAGAGGCAGTAGGCAAAATGAGGATGAGACCCCCCCACCTCTAACTGTGGGAATCACACAATTCACAGAACCACAAACTCAAAGACTTAAACATCAATTTTGTGTAATGTTAGGAAACCATTGAGAGTGAGGTTTAGAGGCATCAGCCACTGCCCAGACTGAATGGGCAGGATGACAGAAATGGACCTATGTGGGAAAATTTTGCCACAGCAAGCCCTCTAGGGCTGTTGTGACAATTCTGGGCCGAGGTAAAAGCACTGAAGATAGCCAGCTGGCACAGTCAGTGGCTTAGATATTGATTTAGTGGGCAAAAGCCACATTCATCATGGGGCTGGTTCACTAAAGGACCCACATCTATGAGCAGGGAACTCATCATTTCTCTATTACATAAGTAGATTTGTCACTCAGTGTTGAAATTGATGCCAAGGGTTTTCTGCTAACCAAGCTAGAATCACAGGTTGGTGGACAGGGTGGGCCCTCTGCCAGCTAGGCAAGGAGTTGGGCCCAGAGGCACAGGACATTGCAGTCAAACATGCCATCCCTGCTCTGGGAATCCGGACAAAGCCAGGGGAGGCCTGGCAGAGCCTTTCAGCTGTGTCTGGAACTTCCATGGACATCTCCTGAAATCACACCTATCAAGGCTCTTTCAAGTTGACCAGGCAAGTGGAGTTCAGTCCCAGAGGTTGCTGTCTGCAGCAGCTGACTGGGGCAACAGTCAGCTGGGGTGACTCCTGCAGGAATCTGAGTGGAGACAAAGGCTTGGGAAGAGAACAGTTGGCAATAACAGTAGTTTGCGGTGGTGATGGTTGGCGATTGGATAAAGCTCCCACTGTGCTCCACAGTGAATCAGGGCGCTCAGGGCTCTCTGTGGATAAGCAGTTTCCTCCTTAAACCACAATTAGCCATCCAAGCCTGGAGTAGGCAGTGGAGTGGATTTCTCCTCATCTGTGCATATCAAAGGGAGCATGGGGTCCTCTACTGGAGCAGTGTCTCTAAGATACAAGCTTCCATTACCCCTGGCTAGTCATAACCTACATCCCAAGACAGGTGCCACTCAGCATTCCACACCTCTCCAGCCCCCAGTGCCGGTCTGTGCCTCTACACTGGGTGGGGGATCCCAGCTTCACAGCTGTTCAGTGAGGGGTCCACCTTAAGTACCACCAAGCTTCAAGCACCACCTTGAGAAGATCTTAGCTTGGCGTTTTCCTATGGCGGAGGCTAGCGAGCCTGGCCCTGGGCTGGGGGCAAGGCAGAGGCAGCTCAGCGTTTTGCCAGAGTTCTCGCAGACCTGGAGTGTCTAAGAAGTCACCATCAATATTTTTCTTTCCTGTTATCTATATCGTATCGTTATCAGGATCCGATTCGCGGCCAACAAAAGAGGGAAGGGGATTAAAAAAAGAGACTGGCTACCCAGAGAGGGCAGTATTATCTGTCTATACCAAGAGCATCCTTCGCTGCACAACTTTATGACCTCAATCAGACTGGGTTCTGCCGGGCAGGGAAGGACTGGCGACTGTGTGCATCGCTCACTATCTTTCCCCTCCGATGTAGGGCGGAGGAGGCTTCCCTAGGGCGTTCCAAAGCACACCATTTCTTCTAACGAGTTTCTTCTACCCTCCTCTCCCTCCACCGCACCCGCGGTATATCCAGACTCTCGTCCCTCGGGAGGGTGAGCTAGGGTAGCAGAGAAGCCCCAGCAGTGTCAGGCCTATGATCCTCCGGCTCTGGTGGCCCCAAGTCCCCCACCTGCGCGTGACTCCTCCTCCCGTCTCTATTCCGCAGCGTCCGCACCCTGGCGACACTCTGTTTCGGCCACCGCACCTGCGTCAGGGTGGAGTAGGGGACAATCTGGAGGTAGAAAGGGAAACAGGGAGGGTCTGAGGAGCACCACGGTATCGGGTGAGCAACCTCGCCCGGGGTGGCGGAGCCCCCGCAACCTAGAGCCTCCCACCCGGGTCTGCGGCACTGATGCGCTGTCCGCGGTGCTGACGCCGGCCGGCCGCTCGGTCGGGAGGAGGAGCAGACGCCCTGGTTCCCTTGGTGCCCAGAGTCTGTCCTCGGTTCCCAAACCGTATCTTTTACCCGAGAGGACTTCGCCGGAGTCCGGACGCTGCGGTTGGATTCAGGAACAAAAGAGTAAGCAAAGGGAACTTAAACTTCAGGCTGGAGCCCGAGAATCGGAAGTCGGGTTTGACTCTCGATAGCCCCCGCAGCCCCTGAGTCCTCAAAGCACCAAGTTGAGCAAAGTTTCCCAGTGGCTTGAGAAAAGAAGAGATTTCTGAGCCCAAGCTCAGGGAAGGAAGGACGCGGTTGTCTAGCGCGCTGACAGCCAGCACCGCAGTGGGACACCTGCGCTGCGTCCGGTGGGACGCGCTGGTGCCGCCAGAACGACCCGGAGGCGTCGCAGCAGCCCAACTCTCCACCCCTTCCTCCCTTCCCTACTCACCCCTCCCCAACACCCCGCCCCGTGCTCCGGTGACTCCGCCTTTCCGTGCCGGGTAGCTCTTCGGCGGTAGCAAGGAAGGGAAAGGACCGCTTTCCCGGAGGACTCGGCTCGGCTCTGAGGCTCCCAACCCGACACCGCCAGCTCAGTCCCAGCGGTGGAATAGGACCGCCTGCTAGGCTGCGCCTACGCGCCACCGAGCCCCAGCAACCTCATGGGACTCTCTCTGTGCCCTGCCACCGTGTTCCGATCCTAGGCGTACAGACTCCACGGCTCAACCTGTCCGCAACCCCACGGCCTGTCCGGAGAGGAGTATGCGGCCCGGGGCCCCGTGGACTCCGGCCACCGGGCGGCGCTGGCCTAGCTTCGGAGTCCGGAGCCCGAGGGCAGCAAGTGACGAGCCGCGGGTGGCTGTAAGGCGTCGGGGAGCAGACAGAAGCGCTCTAACCCGGGTGCCCGCTGGGCCGCACGACCCACGGTGTGTGGCCTGAACGCCCGGCAGGAGGCGGAGGCTCCCTGCCGTCCCAGTTCCAGGGAGGCTGCAGAGGGGCTCCGCCGCGGCCCCAGACCTCTGGCCACCATCCTCACGCTCCTGCTCCTGCGGCGGGGATGTCACGGCCCAGGCTCCGAGCGCCGCCCCAGCCCCGGGGTTGAGCTGCGGACCATGTCCTCCCGCAGCCCCCGGCCCCCGCCCCGCCGCTGCCGCCGCCGCCTGCCGCGCCCCTCCTGCTGTTGCTGCTGCTGCCGCCGCTCGCACCTCAACGAGGACACCGGGCGCTTCGTGCTGCTGGCCGCGCTCATCGGCCTCTACCTGGTGGCGGGCGCCACCGTCTTCTCGGCGCTCGAGAGCCCGGGCGAGGCGGAGGCGCGGGCGCGCTGGGGCGCCACGCTGCGCAACTTCAGCGCGGCGCACGGCGTGGCGGAGCCGGAGCTGCGCGCCTTCCTCCGGCACTACGAGGCCGCACTGGCCGCCGGGGTCCGTGCCGACGCTCTGCGCCCGCGCTGGGACTTCCCCGGAGCCTTCTACTTCGTGGGCACCGTGGTGTCGACCATAGGTGAGCGGCGCGTCCCGCGCGTCTTTTCTCTGCGCGCTTGTCACTCGCTGTCCTTTCCATCGATCTGAGGATGGGCCCTCTTTGATACCCTTTGCTTACTTTTGTCTCGCTCTCCATCCCCTGGTCCTCCTACTTTTTTTCCCTGCATTCGGAGCGATAGGTGGCCCAAATGAATCATCTCTAGCTGTCATCAGTGTGTCAGCTAGGTGTCAAGCACTCTAAGCCCTCCATGTCCAGGCTCTGCTCCTTGGTTTTGTGCTCTGTAAGGGGGTTTGTGAGAAAGAGCATGTGTCAAGGATTGCTGTTGCCCCCCCCCACCCAGGCCTCACTATCCTCAGCAGGTGATTATAAAAGCCATTTCTTAAAGTCCATTCCTAGAGTTTTTATTTCCTCCTCACATTCTCTTCTCCTGTCCACACTGCCCCACCCCCTCACAGTAAAGTCCGTTATTCACAAGCCAGTCCTTCCCCTGAACTGTTTTACACCATTCACCTTGGTTGTCTCCTTCCCACACCCCTAACTTCTCTGAGTTCTTGACCTCTTGTCTTTGTTCCCCTCTTTGTAACCAATAGTGGTGTCGAAGGACAGCCATGGGATAGTCGCCTTTACATTATGCTTTTAGTATAAACAGCTCACGATTGCTTAACCTTGGGGGAAATGTGCAGATTCTTGAGACCCCAGCCCTCCTTTTCAGCTAGATTGAAATCGCCTGGCGCTCCTTCTGGAGATACAATTTCCAGCCACCTCTGTGTCTACCCCCTCCCACCTACTCCTCAGGCGTTTGGAAGCATATGAAACAGCCACCTTCCCCCATTTATTTAGCTAAACAGAGAGCAGAAGAAACATTCTTTGACAAGACTTGGTTGTGTCTCACCCACTCCTTTTTGTGTCTCAGGATCAGAGAAGCACTTGCTGGTCACACTAGTCATCCGAAGACATTCTCTTCTGCTGGTGCAACTGGGGAGGAAGGGGCTGCACTTTCAGGGCAAAGAAGTGAGGAATTTTATAAACACACTTTTCCTCGTGCCAGTTCAGAGTGTGGGGCATGGACTCCTGCCTACTGCTGCCTTGGAGGCCGGGAGAGGGGTAGCAGGTTTGTTCAGGATGTGCCCAGAGGCAGAGGTCTCTCTGCATCTCTCTCCCTGTGTGTATGTACCTCCGTGAAAGCACTCCCTTGCCTCCAATCGTTTTTCTACCATGTCATGCTTGATCTGATTATTTTAAATAGAAAAGGCAAATATGGACTGAGTCCAAAGTCTACACAGATTAGATAAAAATACCCTTTAAAAATATATCATGTTGTTATGGTGATTGAAGATATAAAATGACCCCCCTCAAAATCCCCTTTTAAGAGCTGCACCGAGTTGCTATAGCAACTTGAGGGTTTTTTTTTAAGTGCTTTAAAAGTACTAAAGATGCTTAATCTTGGAGGATGATATCATGTATTTATAGTTCATTGTTGACATGTACTCTTCTTGTAAACACTCCCTATTGCTTATTCTACATATAGGTACACCTTTACCACAGTATCGTTCTCCCAGTGACATGTTCTAGCTTCCTGATGGAACTGCAAGATAAGCAGGAGGTGTTGTCAGTTCCTCTTCCCCTACAGTCTGTGACTCTATCCAAAGAGACTATTTCTGTGACCTGTGCTCACTCTGTGTCTCTCATGAGCATCATTGTCCTTCAGGCTTCGGGGGCTTCCCCTCTTCTTTGGAAATTGTTTCATGCCTCAGTCTTTAATCTACCATCAGGATTGGGTAGGCAGGCAATGTGGACAGGCTACACCAAAGCTTGTGGCTGTGTTAGCAAGGACCTAGCAAGTTGCTTCCCAAATCTGCAGGCCAACACAAGTACCAGACTGTGGATGGCTCAGGATTGAACTGACCCTCTGCGGGGACACCAAAACTGCCATATGTGTAGTGTCTACCAGCTGCCCGCCTGCTGCGACACTTGGGGATAGTGGTTTAAATTGGTCCTCTTAATGTCAGCCAGTAAGTTCTGCTGAGTCCCCAGCCAGTGTGATTATTCTTTCAGCCTTCTCTGTGAAAGATGTACTTGACTGAGATTTCAGTGGAGACCTACATATGGCAGCTAAGTTTCTGCTTATAGATGTCCTTCCCTTTAAATATCCAGTTGTTATTATTATTGATGTAGTTGTGAGTGCAACCACACAGGGAACCAAAGCTCAGTCATAGATGGATAGTTGGGGTCCTCTAGTCTGCCCCCTCATCTGGGAAGAGGAAGACTATCATGTTCTGTGTTTTACTGGGTCAATGAACACCACAGGGTGTGTGATTCATGCAACAGTGTGGGATTCAGGGGTCCAACTATATACCCTGCCTAGTGAAATGAGGACTTTTTGTGTTGTTTATTTGGCTCAGATAAATGATCTGTGTAGTTTTCGTATAGACAACCCTTCACTCATTTCATAACTATGAAGTATTGTGTGTGTCAGGCCCAGTGCTATGGTTTGAAAGGTTAGCCTTTGTTCTACATGTTCTATAAGCATGTTTCGCTCTGAGCAGCTGAGATACATCATATGTTAGCCATCCTCACTACAGATGACCAGAAGAGACCTTTGGTCAAGCCTGTGTGGAATAGGAGATTTATACAAGGTCACATGGTTAATGAAGGATTCACCTCAATCCAGAGCTGAATTTGTGTAGAATATATTACAGTAATTTCATACACAGAGCAGTGGGAATATCCTTATTGGAAACTGAAATACTAATAATGTGTATCTGCTTGTATGTGTGTATGTCTGTCTGTCTGACTGTATACATGCATAAATCTGAGACTAAGATAGGAACTAATTTGCTAGTCAGGCCAGCAACTGACTAAGTATAGAAAAACCTCAAAGGGATCACACAGATATTCCAGGCAGATGAGTTAGAAGTCGCTGTAGGCCATAGATAGGCAAGAGCCAATACGAGCTACAGAAAATCAGAGATGGGCCCTAGCAAGCAGGGGACAGTCTGGAGAAGTGTGGTCCAAGGACTCTCACTCCCAAGAGCACGTATTCAGGGGAAGCAACGAAAAGGACAGGGATTGGCCTTCAGTAGTAAGCAGTATAAAGGAAGGTTCAGGTTGGCAACGTGCATTCAAGGTCAGATGGAACATCACAGAGAGGAAATATTTCTCCTAACATTTGTCTTAAACAGGGCTCCATATCCTGAGCTGGGCATTTTGCAACTGTGTAAGCACACACGTGTTCACACAGCACAGACCCTGTGGGGAAATGTGCCTGTGATTATTCAGCTGTAGTTGAAAGTCTGAGGAGCTAAAGCAAGATGTTTAACAAGTCCACTTTATACTCTAGATTATTCATCCCAATTGCTCACACAGATCTGAAAACCTGGGTAATTACTGCTTCTCCCATTCACTCTCGGTGACATATTTCCTGCAGGGTTTGGGATTAAGGTTATTTTAATATGAACATGTTGGTGTCTGCAATCCTCCATTTAACAAACACCCAAAGCAATAGCATTCAAGGCAGATGCAAGTGTGGCCTTTGATACATGGCTACCTGCATCATCTGGGATCAGTGAACTAACGATGAAAACCGCAGTTCTCACTCCTCTAGGTCCCGACTGTGGTCTTAGCAGCACCACTCTGGCTTGGAGAAACTCAGAACAGTCTAAGGAGTATTAATCCACCATCTCACATCTTAAAGGATGATTTATTGGTTTGCTTTGAAAAGATTAAAAGGAAGCTTTCCCTTGGGCTTTCTTTATGCGTCTGCTGTCAGATTTACACATACAGGAGAACATATTTAAAAGTCTTTCTCAAATGGCAGCTTGGTCGAAACAGAAATATTTTTGCTTCCTTTTATTAGGTTTCCTGGCAGAGATTTTTAGCTGTAAAGCTAAAATCATGCCTGTAGAGACGATATGGGGTAGGTACGAGAGTTGTCACTTTCGGCTCTGCATGATTTAGCTTACTGCTTTTAGAATTAGGCACACTTAATTATTTGGTCACAAGACTAGTAACAAGTCCTAACTCCACTCGCAACCCCTCCCTTTAAAAAACAAAAACATGGGTTTTTAAAATGTTTTTTCTGCAGAGTAAACTAAGACATTATAAGACCAAATGTCACTACCATGATTCATTTGGGTTTCTTCTAGCATGTATGTAGTAGAACTGGAGGTGGGATTGACACCTGGAGTGAAGCTGGGGACTGCCGTAGCTCATTTCCTTCTTTCGTTAACTGCCTGTGTTGGAAAGCGGTGCTGTGACAGTTTTGAAGGATACTGGGGAGACATACATTGGGTGTGACATACATCTGGAGATGAATAGGAAATGCATTCCTATTCTCTGTGACACCCCACCCACCCACACACACACTTCATAGCTGACCTAGACCACAGTAAACAGTGATCATTCAAGTGATTCTTGAAGTCTCCCATACTATAACACTGCTCCAACACAGCTCTTCTCACGTCTGCAGGTCCCTGCAGGAAGGAAAACAGAGGACCTAACTGATATGGGGCACTGCTTCCCTTGGTTGTGTCATCAAGGTCAAGCCCATGTTCCCACATAGCCTGCACATGTGGCTTTTCATAGGTGCATAATATTCTTTGTAGTTGATGCTTCCTTGCTGCAGGCTAGCTGGGTGGCTCCCTGCCTGGGCTATTTCAAGTAATGCCACAGTGAGCATCTTGATGCATATGGCCTGTTCCTTCTGTTGAGCATCTCCTTGGGGTGAGTCTCCAGCAGGAAAACTGCTGAGTCAGTGGGCACCGCTAGTGAAGCTGCTGAGTCAGTGGGTGTTGCTGTCTTCACAGCTTCTGGCCAGCTCTCTTAGAGGGAGGAATTGTTGGCTCTTCCCTAAGGTGAGTCTCTGCTTCTACAAAGCCTCACAGAGGTTGCACAGCCATCCGCTAACTGTTCCATGGTTGCAGGCCACATAGATACTTGGTTTTCTCTAGTATCGCGCTGAATTAGGCTGAGGGCATCTTCAGCCTCCACTGCTGCCTCCTATGGGAGCACTGGTTGCGAGAAGGATGAGGAGAAACAGATGGGGGCAATTGCAGGTCGTCAAAGACTAAGAGAAGAGGAGCATCTGGACCCTCATCTTTCTGGGTCTCAGGCAGCTGATGGGGAGCATTCTTCCACTCAGCACTGACACTGCCCAAGGGCCCCAGTCAAATGGAGCAAAAACGCCCTTCAAGTTTTATAGCTGCAAGTACCATGAAGATCTTCTAGAGCTTCCTCTAAGCATTTAGAAGAACATTTTATCAATAAAAGCCATTCAGAGCCATGATAGACAGACTGTAGCATAGCTGTGCTGACTAGAGCTCAAGGCAAGATCCCTGGCCATTGCATCACCCTCAGATGCCAGCTACTATTTGACCTCACTCTCACTCACTTTCTCTCTCTCTCTCTCTCTCCTCTCTCCTTATGACAGTCCTGCTATGTAACCCAGGCTGGCTGCAACTTGCTATATGGCCAAGGCTGGCTTAGAACTCATTTCCCAAGTTCTAGATTCTGGTAAGCCACAGCCTCGTGGTGATACACAGATTAATAGAAATGGGATAATTTAAGATGCAAGAGCTAACTAAAAAATGCCTGAGCTATCAGCTAAGCAGTGTTGTAATTAATATAGTTTTTGTGTGATTATTCGGGTCTGGGCAGCTGGGAAATGAATGTGCAGACTCTGACTACAAATGGCACCCAATGTGGGCTGACTACATCCACATAGAACCTGAGAGAGCTTAGGAAGGAATTCTAGACACAAAAGAACAGAGTTAAGCATGGCTTCTTGGTAGCAGCATTTTCTGGGGTGGGCTCTGTTTGCTAAAGGAAAGCACAGTTTCCAATTATAGACTTCCTCTAGAGGACAGTGGCTGTGGCAAGGAGGTTCTGAACCCTGACTTTAAGTGTCACTTTCCTGGGCTTGGACAGAACTAAACTGGCTTATCAGTGGGTCACTGATGACATGAGTACCTGGGCCCTAGAATGACTGGCTCCATTTGCTTCCCCTGGGTCTCAGAAGGCTCAGGATGGGGTGACTGTGGTAGGAAACCCAGTGCCTTACAGTTTAAAGTTTTACAATCCCTTGTCTTCAGGACAGATATTGTAGACTAGAAAGACAGGGTCCTCCACGCAGTCTCTCTCATGTTGTACAGGACAGAGGAATCACCCAGTGTTTCCTCGTTCTGCAGTTTCTGCTAGGAGATCTAGGGTAGAACCTTGGGGTCTACAGTCCTCACATCCTCCTCACTGTGCCTAGATTTTTCTGGGCCTCAGACCACACTGTGGAGGCAGGGATCAGAGAAGCAGAGCAATCAGAGTCAGTGACTGTGTGGCTTTGGGCTGGGCATATCACCACCAGGTGACTCAGTGGTGACAAGGGAGTGCCAGGAATCACTTGAGTCCCTTCCTCCTCTGATGCTGTCACACTTGTGAGGACTGTTCCCTTAGCCTTGCCAGTGTGGGCTGGGGCCACACTAGCTGCACCAGCTGCAGCTGCCTACCTAGGGCCCAGTTCGGTTCTATCACTTCCAAACTGTGGACTACTGGAGCAGGAACAGCTACTACAACTCCTTGGCTCAGTTAGGTCTCTGGAAAGTGAAGCTAACAATGCCTCCTAAGCTGGGCATGCTGTCCACACCTGCAGTTCTAGCGCTCAGAAGGTGGAGGCAAGAGTATTGCCATAAGTTTGGTCCCAGTATGAGCCTACATAATGAGTTCAAGGCCAGTCTGAGCTATGCAGTCAGACCCTGTTCCAAACACACAAAGTATCTGTGAATTCAGCTCAGTGGTAGATCATGTACTTGCTTAGCATAGCAACAACCAAATGTACATCACATCAAAACAAACAAACAAATAAATAAATAATAGAACTAAGAAGCATGAAGCTGGGCATGGTGACTCATATGCACTAGTAATCCCAGAGTTGGGGAGGTGTAGATAGGTGGATACCTAGGGCTTGCTGCCTAGTAAGTCTACCCTACTTGGCAAGTTCCAGGCCAGCCAAAGGCTCCCTTAAGGAGGGAGGAGGAAGATGGTTTAGCAGTTAAGAGCATTTGTTGCTCTTGCCAAAGACCTGGGGGTTGATTCCTAGTGCCCACAAGACAGTTTACAACCACCTTGAAATTTATTTCCAGAGGATCCAATGCCCTCTTCTGGCCACTGTAGGTACTGCATACAAATGGTACACAGATATATGTACAGGAAAAACACTCATACACACAATAAATACATCAATAAATCTTTATACACACATACGTTGATGGTCTCTACACACACTATTACTATTGCTGTTCTAAAACACCATGATCACAGCAAGTTGGGAGGAAAGGGTTATTTGGCTTACACTTCCACATCACAGTTCATTATCAGGAAGTCAAGACAGGAACTCAAGCAGGGCAGGAAACTGGAGGCAGCAGCTAATGCAGGGGCCATGCAGGGGAGCTGCTCACTGGCAGCTTTGCTCCGCCTGCTTTCTTATAGAACCCATAATTCCCTACAGGCTTGCCTGCAGCCTGATCTTATGGAAACATTTTCTCAATTGAGTCTGCCTGCTCTCCAAAGATTCTAACTTGTGTCAAGTTGACATAAAACCATTCAGTACAACTGACCCCTTATCAACTTGACACACAGACACATCACTGTTAAATCATAATCCTTTCTTTTTTATTCATCCCCAAGATCACATATTAATAAAGACATCACAATATAAAACATTTTACAAACTTGCAAGTCTCATGGCCTTTAAAAATTCAAACAATTAAGGGCTGGAGAGATGATTCAGTAGTTAAGAGCACTGGAATCTCTTCCAGAGGACTGGGTTCAGTTCCCAGCACCCACATGGCAGCTCACAACTGTTTGTAACTCCAGTTCCAAGGAGTTAACATAGTTACCGTCACATAGACATACATGCAGGAAAAAAAAATCAATGCACATAAAAATAAATAAACTTTTTTTACAACATTTAGCCATTAAAAATTAGGTCTCTTTAAAATATTCAGTCTCTTTTAAAATCCAAAGTCTTTTAAAATTTAATGTCTTTCAACTGTATGCTCCTAGAAAAATGAAAGATGAAATGAAAGTTAAATGCTTTCTTATTTCAAAAGGGAAAAACCAAGGCACAGTCATAATTATATCAAAGCAAAGCCAAACTCCAACTGTGTAAATAACTGAATGTCCAATGTGTAGGATCCACTCCCATCTTCTAAGCTCCTCCAGCTCTGCCCTTGGCAGCACACAGCTGTCCTCGGCCATCATCCTGTGGTATTAGCATCTCCACAATGCTGCACTTTCACCCACGGCCTCTCTCCATGATGCCAAAGCTTGACTCCTCTGTATTATCTTGAGCTCAACTGCCACTGAGGCTGTACCTTCACCAGCAGTCTCTCCCGGCCTCTCAGTACAAGAACTCAGCTCTTTTCCATGACTGTCTTAGTTAGGGCTTCTATTGCCGTGAAGAGATACTATGAGTACAGCAACTCTTATAAAGGAAAACATTTAATTGGGGCTGGCTCACGGTTCAGAGGTTCAGTCCATTATCATCATGGCAGCGTGCAGGCAGACATGGTGCTGGAGAAGGAGCTGAGAGTTCTACAGCTTCATCCACAGGCAATAGAAGCAACTGTGTCACACTTCCTTCAACAAGGCCACACCTCCAAATAGTGCCACTCCCTTTGAGCCTGTGGGGGCCAAATTACATTCAAACTAGCACAATGACCTATTTATGCCTTTAGAACCAGTATACCACCTACGTGATTCTTATACTACCAAGTTCAGCTGCCAGTGTGAGATACAATCTCAGCCACCTCCGAAATGTGTGCTGACCCTGAGGAAATACTTCCCAGACTTCACCTCAGTGTGCTGGTCTCCTCCTTCTTCTTGAGACAGGGCCCTGGCTGTGTAGCCCTGGCTGTACTAGAACTTGCTCTCTAGGCCAGGCTGACCTCAAACTCACCTGCCTCTGCCTCCCCAGTGTGGTGATATTTTGTTTGTGATAAAATAAATTTGTTTGTGATAACAAATAAAGCTTGCCTAATGATCAGAGTGTGGAGCTAGCCACTAGTTAGCCATAGAGGCCAGGCAGCGGTAGCACACACCTTTAATCCCAGCACAAGGGAGGTGGTGACAGGAAGGTATATGGCTGGGCAGAGAGAGGAATATAAGGCAGAGGAGACCAGAGCTCAAGCATTCAGTCTGAGGATTCATGGAGACAGGATCTTTCCCCCTTCAGTCTGAGGATTTGGTAGATGTAAAAAGTCTCTCTAGTGGCTGGCTCCTTTACCTCTCTGATCTTTCAGCATTTCCCCCAATATCTGACTCTGGGTTTTTATTATTAAGACTAATTAGAATTTATGCTACACCCCAGTTCTGGGATTAAAGGTTTCAGCCACCACTGCCCAGCATTGATCTCTTCTTAATCACAGCTAATTTCTCAGCTTCAGCTAACTAGGGTCAATTGTCCCAGTAACACAAAGGTTTCCCTTCAGTGGTGCTGGTCTCTTGCTACTCATAGCTGACACTTCAGCCACAGCTGACCAGAACCACAGATTCTGAATTCAGATATGCAATGACCCTGGGAGAGTCTTTAATGACTCTCAGACTTCCTTCTGGAACTCCACACGCCAGGCCTCCATCCTTTGCATTTCTTTCAACATTCTCATCTTCCAAGCTCCCACACAACAGTTCACCAAGGTTTGAATACTCAGTGGCTTTGCCATCCCCAAATCCCAAAGTCCTTCCATGGTCCTCTCAAAAACACATGGTCAGGTCCTTCACAGCAATACCCTACCCCGGTACCAGTTTTTGTCTTAGTTAGGGTTACTGTTGCTGTGCTAAAACACCATGATCACAGCAAGTTGGGAGGAAAGGGTTATTTGGCTTACACTTCCACATCACAGTTCATCTTCAGAAAGTCAAGACAGGAATTCAAGAAGGGCAGGAAACTGAAGGCAGCAGCTAATGCAGGGGCCATGGAGGGGAGCTGCTCACTGCTTGCTCCATATGGCTTTCTTATAAAACCCAGAATTACCAGCCTGGGGTGGCCTCACCCACATTGGGGTGAGCCCTCCCATATCAATCACTAATTGAGGAAATTCCCTACAGGCTTGCCTGCAGCCTGATCTTATGGAGGCGTTTTCTCAACTGAGGCTCTCTCCTCTCCGATGACTAGAGTTTTTGCCAAGTTGACATAAAAGTAGCCAGGACACATCTCAAAATTAGGAAGAAATGGTTCTTGCTCCCAAACTGCTGTGAAGGTTGAAAGGGCTCATCCTGTATGTGCCCCTGGTGAGGTCACAGCCACACAGCCGCTTACCAGAGTTGGCCATGCCTTGTTGGTGAGTCCTGGATTATCCTTGTGGCTCCCCCAGCCTCACCACCCTGTGCAGGGCCCACTAGATCTCTGCCACACCTCTAGAGTGGCATCTGCCACTCAGCGATGGCCTCTGTCTCTAGGGCACGCTATAATCCCATGCTGTTACATTGTGGTGTTTTGGTTTGTTTTGCATTTGAGGCAAGATCTCCTGTAGTTTAGGCTGGCCTTGAACTTGCTACATAGTTGAGGATGACATTGAATACCTGATCCTTCTGCATCTACCTTCCAAGTATCAGGATTACATGCCTGGCTGAGAAGGATACTCTTAATAAAGTTTTTTATTTGAGCTCTCTTTCTTTCTCTTTCTTTCTTTCTTTCTTTCCCTCTCTCTCTTTCTCTTTCATTCTTTTTTGTTGTTGTTGTTGTTTTTCAAGACAGGATTTCTCTGTATAACAGCTCTAGCTGAACTAGCTACATAGAACTATCTCTATAGACCATGCTGGCCTCGAACTCAGAGAGATCCACCTGCCTCTGCCTCCTGAGTGCTGGGATTAAAGGTGTGCACCACCACCTCCCTGTAGCACGATTAATAAAAACTCACAGAGAGATATTGGGGTTCAACCAGAAGGTCAGAAAAGCAAAACAGCCAGCCACTGGTTCTTACCTCTGCCTCAGTCTGAAATGGCGATCCTGCCTCCAGGAATCTCAGAATGAGACTGTGTCTGAGAGTTGTCTCCTCCTGTTTTATGTTCCTCTCTAGGGCTGGGATTAAAGGTGTGCACCACTACCGCCAGGTTTCTATGACAAACTAGCGTGGCTACTGGGATTAAAGGTGTGTGTCACCACTGCCTGATCCGTAAGGCTGACCAGGGCGGCTGTTTTACTCTCTGATCTTCAGACAAGCTTTATTTATTAAAATACATATGAAATATCACTACACCTTCCAGCTGCTTATGTGTTTTTGGAGACAGGGTCTAATGTAGTCTAGGCTAACCCTGAACTTGCTATGTGGCTGAGAATGGCCCTGAATTCATGATCTTCCTCCTTTCATCTCCCAAGTGTGATTGCTAGGCAAGCACCCTACCAACTGAGCTGCATCTTCAGGCCCCATCTAATGCCTTAATCATCCATGATCTGGCAAAGGACTAAGTGATTGAGCCCAGTGCTTTTCTGCCCTCCAACTCCACAGAGCCATCAGCAGTCTTGTCCTTCCTGTTTCTTAGCAGTACTCAAGTCATAGGAGGAGGTTGTTGAACTGAAGGTAACAGAGAAAACTCTGGCCCAGGTGGGTCCTTCCCTGTCCCCTTGGATCTGGTATCAAGACCATTGTATCAAGATCCCAGCAGCTCCTCTCTCCAGACCACCATGCCAGCAGTCAGGGCCTGAGTTCTGGGATTGAAGGTAATGGCCAAACCCTGATCATCTCCTGTCTGACTCCCCTTCCTACTGTATGTCATCTGGTCAGTCTATCACGGATGCCTTCATCTATGCTTCCCCAGAAGCCTCTCCAAATCCTTTGGACAGGGAAAAAAAATCTCATTTTGTAGATACAGAGGCAGGCTCAGAGAGGTTAAGTGATAATCGTCATCCAAGTCAGTCCTAGCAGAGCAAGGATTCGGGGTCCTGACTGCCCAGGACCTTAACTGCTGCTCCCAACTTATGTGCTACCCACGGCCCAGCCTTGGGTCTACCCACTGGTGGGAGATGGAAGAGGTGGGGAAGGAACTCTCAGGCGGGACCGAGGCACAGTTTAGGAGCGCCAAGATCTGGCTGTGCTGTGTTAGCCTCCAAGGCTATGCTGAAGCAAGGGCTGCCTGCTCTCCATCCCACAGCCCACACCTCTGAGAGGCCACTAAACAGGCAGGCATGGTGCCATCTCCCACGGGGTGTTTCAAGGGAAAGTCTGCTCAAGGTCACAGCCTAAGGTAAATCCTGCCCAGCTGTTGAGTGATGTAGAAACCGTGTGTCTGTCTGTCAGTGCATCCTTTCTACAGCCTTGCTGTTGGGCTACCCTTCCTCACTGCACCTCCAACTCCTTCATCTACCCACATACCCCTCACACTTGTTCCAGACATGCCAGCAAGCTGCTGGACCAGTGCTCATGCTGTTTCCCACACCTAGAAGGCCCTGCCCTTTCTTCCCGATTTCTACCCATTGAACTTGGTCTTCAAGGTATCTGTATGAAGCGCCTCTAACAGCCCTCAGACATGTGCTAATCCCTCATCTATGCCAGCATCCCCATTCTCGTGTAAGCTGGCATCAGGGAGAATGGCTGTGTCCAAAGCAGACACGTGACCTAGCACATTTTGTGTGTGATTCGTCCTTTCTTTCTCCGTGGCAGCAGCTCTGTCTTAGCAGTGCTGATCCCCACTGCACCTAGTAAAACGATCGACACGATGAGAGACTGCCATGAAGTGGGTTCTGCCTAGAGACAGTGAGAACACAATGATAGCGTCTATTGCTCTTGGAGCATGTTGGCACAAAGTACACAGTTAGCCAACACATGTTGAGTGAACGGAATGAGTGAATGAATAAATGAATGAATGAAAAATTTGGACTGCTGGGAAAGCGCAAGCTGTGCTCCCCACCGGGGACCCTCCTCCCCCAATCCCACCCCCGCGGCTGGTAGAGCTGAACCTGTTCTTGGTCCCTCTGTCTGGTCACTGGCTTAATCTCTCTGAAGCTGGCGGGGGTGCAGCTGGGCAGCCATCTCGGTCATCTGGGACTAGCCTGGCTGGCAGTGCAGTCTTTGTGACTTTTGAGTCTGACGGGTCCTGTCCTGACCCTGCTTCGGGGTTTCGGGACATAAAGGTGCCCGACCACATCAGAATTGCCGGAGTGAAAACAGCTGGTGAGACAGGATTGCCGCGGCACACACTCCTGCCCCGCCCTCCTCTGCGCACGCTGGGGAAAGCTCAGCTCTGAACAAGACTATTTCTTGTCCTTTTTCTCCCATTGCCTTAGAGTCCAGTCACACCTTGGTCTTGGCTGTGTCCTTCAGCCATGAGAGCCCCCTCTTTGTTCCTTCTCTAACCCCTACATTGCCTGTGCCTTCACCAGCTCAGGACATACCACATGGGTGGACACTGGCTCACAAATCTGATGGAAGTTTTTATCCATAAGAAAATATAATTCCACAAACCCAGAAAAGCCACACCCACCCACACAGCCCAGCACCTCCACGATGCCTCCAGAAATACTCAAGGAAGCTTTTATTGGAATTGGGTGTCCCAGCTTTCTGGAAAGTTACAGTGGAGATCAACGCAAACCCTGAATCACAGCCTGTGTGCTTCTCCCTTTTCCCTTCCAAATGGCCGAGATCTCTCTCCCCTCTGCCAACTGCTCCCTCCGAATTCGGAGTGCCTTCTGAAAGTCTGATTGGCTGCCCAGCCCAGACCCTGCCAGAAATGCTGCAGGATTGTTCCTGCAGGAGGGAGAAGAGAACACATTGGCATTCACCACGGGGAGCAGCACTTGGGAGGCCTAGAGAATCCTAGGGTTCTCATCTTCCTTAGAAAGCTGGGGTGGCATATTAGCCAAGCCCGAAGGAGACACAGCAACCCGTGCCCACATCAGTGTGGATGTGGCGGGACCTCAGGCCCAACCCTGCCAGCATGCTTGCTTCAGCCCCTCACTTCCTGTTAGGTACCCGCTCACTGTGACACCAGTGAGCGCCTGTCTCCTTGGCAGACGATGGGTCCCTGGAAGGTGGAGTGCCTGTAGCTCTGGCCTTCTCCTCGTCCCACCAAAGCAAGCATGGCACATGGTTCCAGATATAATCTTGAAATGAATGGTTATTTGAACAAATAGTTAAGATTCCCCTGTCTACCTGGGTGCTTGTTAAAAAGTAAACTATGGAAACCTCCACTTACAAACCAAATGACAAGCTGGGCAGAGGAATCAGCTCAAGGTCATCCTTGGCTTCACAATGAGTTTGAAGCTCACCTGAGGGACATGAGAACCTTTCTAAAAAAAGAAAAAAGAAAGAAAAAAAGAAAGAAAGAAAGAAGAGAAAAGAAAAACAAAAAAACTTTAAAAGAAGGAAGAGGAGAAGGAAAGGAAGGGAGAAAAGGAGGGAGGAAGAAAAATGCAGATAATGGTTGACTTTGTAAAACAAAACTCCAGTATTTGAGTGTTACATGACAGGCTGCTCCGAGTCAGCTGTCCAAGAATTAAAAATGGACAGAATTTGAAGCCAGCAGTTGCACACACTCCACTTCACTGCCCTGCAAGCCCCTGATGCCTGGGGAAGCCTCCATCCCCAAATTCAAATTCACAGGCAATAAATATCTACAACCTACAACTATTGGAAAGAGCATACAACAGGTCGGACTGTTTGCAGGCCATGGAGCTGCTCAGCAGAGACTGGGCTGTGGCCTGACTGGGAGAACTGGCCTCGCAAGGCTCCTGGGTGAGCGCTGTGTGGACAGTAGGCATGTATTATTCATGCCTGCAGTTTAAGGATGAGGAATCCTCCATCAGGAGACAGCCCACTCTGAGCGCATGTGCAGTGTTAGTGGTGAGGGCCGGGGACTCCAGCCGTGGTTTTGGACTGTGCTCTAGCACTGTGGTTCTGTCATTTGCCCTCTGCTCCTTCACTGAATCTATTTCTACTCCTGGACAGTCACCCTGGACAACTCAGCCATGGCCTTGACTCCTTGACATCTCTAAAGCAAAAGTTTTCTCCATTCACTCTGACAGGTTCTATCCACTCCCTTGCAATGACCAATAATTGCAAAGTAAGAAAAAAAAATGAGATTTGGTGGGTACACACCTGTAATCCCAGCATTTGGAAGATAGCAGCAGGGGAATTAAGGTTCAAGATCAACTTGGCCTACATAGCAAGTTCCAGGCCAGCCAGGACTACATTGTAAGATTTGGTTTCAAAAACAACAAAACAAGCAAAAGCTATGTAAAAAGCCAGAATATTGGTTCCCACCTTTCTTTATCTTTTCCTTAATAACATCACCCACACCATAGAGTTGTCCCAGTTATTTTTTCCTAACTTTCCGTGTCCAATCCATTATCAAATCTTGCCATCTCAACCTGCAAAACCCATCATGATCCCCTCTTCTTGTCTGCCTCTTCGTCAGCCTTAGTCTCCCCACACTTTGAATGGCTCCCATGGAATGCTGCCAGGATCCTAACCTGTTCTAGCTTCTAGTTTCTTCTCTGCTTCTTGAAAGCCTGTTTTCCAAAACTAAAGATATCCTTAAAAAGGGCAGGAGGGGATCTGATGTAGCCCAGGGTAGCCAACAACTCACCATGTAGTCAATGCTACCCTTAAACTCTACACTCACTCCCAAGTATTGTGATTACAGTTATGAGCCACCATGCCCAACTTAGGAAAGATTTTTAAGAACATAGGTCAGGTCAATCCACTCTTTGGCTTGAAACCCTCCAATGAATTCCCGCTGCCCCAAATCATGTTCTCCCCCATTTCCTGCAGGACCCTGGTGCTGCTTTCTCCTTGGCTCGAGTCACTGCAGCCACACTGGACATCTTCCTAAACCTCAGGCCATTAGCGTTTACTTTCTTAATCCTGGGCGCACTGCTCCGTGAGTCACAGACGGCTAACTTCTCATCTGTAGTAACACCTCATTGTCTAGAGCGAAAATATCACTCCTCGTAAAGCCTTCCCAGCTCCCTAGCTATAGACCCTTCTCACTTGTTTACTGCCTGCCCTAAGAGCATGCATTCTTTCAGGAATCCTAGTCACGGAAAAACAGCAACAAAAAAGAAAACAGATAAACGAAGAAATCCTAGTCACTTTTCCCACCTACTTCCTGCATTTGAGAGCAAGGACCTCTTCCCTCAGACCCCACTGCCTAGAGTTCGCAGAGCAAATGAGTGAGCTTTCAAAGTTCTATGAGGTGTTGTTTCTACTTTTTTTTGACAGTTCTGTACATATATGTTGGGTTTTTTTTTTTTTAACTCTTTGGTGATCCACTACCCAGCTCCCAAATAAATTAATATGCGGAGTCTTATTCTTATGAATGCCTGCCCTTAGCTTGGCTTGTTTCTAGCCAGCTTTTCTAACTTTAAAGAAACCCATTTCTCTTCTTCTACATTTTGTCTCTGAGCTTTTTACCTTTCTTTATTCTATATATCTTTCTTCCCTTCTTACTTCATGGCTAACTAGGTGGCTGGCCCTGGTGTCCTCCTCTCCTTCTCCTTTTCTGATTCCTCCTCTAATTGTTCATCTCTCAAGCCTAGATTTCTCCTATTTATTCTCTCTTCTGCCTTGCTATTGGTTGTTCAGCTCTCTATTATACCAGTCAGGTGTTTTAGACAAGCAAAGTAACACAGCTTCACAGAGTTAGACAAATGTAACATAATAGAAAGCAACACACCAGGCGGTAGTGGCACAAACCTTTAATCCCAGCACTCGGAAGGCAGAGACAGGCAGATCTCTGTGAGTTCGAGGCCAGCCTGGTCTACAGGGGTGTTCCAGAAGCTACAGGCTCCAAAGCTACAGAGAAACCCTGTCTCGAAAAACAAAAACAACAACAAAAAGATGCAACATATCTTTGCACCATTAAACAAATAGTCCACAGTATAAACAAATGTAACACATCTTAAGCTAATATTCCACAACACGTATGTGATGTATTTTGATCACCCACCCCCACTCACTCCTATTTCTGTTCTCTTCTTCTCCCCCTTCCACTGAACCCCTTGTCTTTGCAAGTGAACCACCTTCTTTCTCCTTGCATGTCTCCTTTTCTTTCCTTTTGAGAGAGGGTCTCGTGTATCCCAGACCAGCCTTGAACTCACTGGGTAACCAAAGGTGACCTTGACTTTCTAATCTCCCTACCTGTGCCCCCCAAAATGCTGTGATGACAGGCTCTTGGTACTATATCCAGTTCCCATTTTATCATCTATAAAACAGGGGTGGGAACAGTGCTGTGTCTCATGGTGGGTGGGAGATAATAGGAGACAGTGAAAGTTGATGCTTTGGCCCTTGAATTTAATGTACGCTCTAGGATGGGGCTGTGCTCATATGAATACATAATTGGGCTGAGATCATACAGGGAATAGCCAGATCATGGCCAAGGAGCCTGATCCCAGGTCTTTTGTTTTCCCCGTTGTCTGACAGGGTGAGCAGGCCTGAAGAACAGCGAGGCCAAGGGCAGATTGCCTCAAGCATGTTAAATGACAACAACCTGCAATTGTCTTTAATGGCAGACCTTGAGGGCCAGGCAGAAATGTGTGGCATTGAAGCAGGAGCCATTATAAATTCCCAGTGTTGTAAGGAAGCTTCCTGGCCACGTAGTCAGGCAATCTCGTTAGCTTAAACCATCAGCGTCTAGATTGCCTAGAAACAACCAAGTAATTGTGTAATCACTTGTCTCAGCTGTTTACCAACATTTAAGGCAGCCCACTGCCAGCTGTCCCCTCTCTGTATCAAGGGCTGTGTCTCTAGCAGTTTTGGAGTGGCATGTGCTCAGCTTGTATATTTAGTTCTGGCCCACTGTGTGATCCCACACTCTTTCAAAAGGGTTGTCACTGTGAATTGTTTTGTGGGTTCTGAGTGGCTCATAGGGTTCTGTTGTATAGCTACAGCGTGAATGGACAGTTAGTGGAATCAGGCAGATGGGATGTAGACGCTGTACACATCTTTCTCACAATGGCCTTGTGTGTAAGGGGGGTGGGGCTTAACCAGGGTCAGGGGAGATCTCTCAGATAAATGAAACAGACTGAGGGAAGTGATGTAGCAGCCCAGGAGGGAAGGAGCTAGAGGCTGGCAGAGCCTTTGGAAGTGGCATAGAGGATTTCAACTCCCAACACCCACACTGCAACTTGCAGTCCTAGCTCCAAGGGATCCAGTGCCCCCTTCTGGCCACCACAGGCACCTGTACACATGTGCACATACCCACCCACAGGCATACATACACATACAGAGACAAAGACAAGACAGAATAAAATAAATCTCGGTGGTCAAAAAAGACCACATATGAAGATCCATGGCAAACAGCCAGCAGGATCTCTCCACAGTGCATCTGGAGAAGCCTTCAGAGGAGGAAATTTCCTCCTCCAAAGTGGGCTCGTCAGAGCTGCCTCCCTCTCCTCGGGGTCTCAGGACAACAGCCTCCTGTGTCTTGCAGAGAAAGGCACTAGGACTGTGATGTAGCAGAGTCGGCATGTAACAATGACCTGAATTCATGGAGCCTTTGCCCTTAGACTCTCCTTTACCCGCATCTAAATCCCTGCTTTATTTCTTTTTTAATGTTTTTCCATAAAACTTCTGCTTTTATAGCCATTTACGGCTGAAGGGTAACCCAGATGCCTACTCCAAGCTGGTACTCTGATGAATTCTATCAGCTCATGACCCTGTTCCATCCCAGGACTAAGTGTGGAGGAAGGAGGGGATACAGAGCCTGCTGGGAGAAGCCCACGCCATTATTCCAGGATTCAGGTGTCACCGGACATCTGTGTGGCTCTGACTCCACTTCCCTGTGGTGTTTCCAAGTTTTTCCTGCTGGAGATGACATTCAGAGATCTCCCCATCCTCTGCACAGGGCAGCCTGTGGCTAGAACTGCACCTTAAACCAATAGGCTCCACCAAAACTGGCACCAAATGTTTTTATGGGTTAAAGAGCTAGAAGTAGAGAGCTCAGAAAATCTTGTAGTATGGATGCAGGGTGCGGGTGTTAAACCAATCACCCATCTACATTTTCCACAATTATCAAGCCTCGCGTTCCAATTCAGCACCCAGAAAACACTTGTTTGCTCATCAAGTGTTAGTTGGATGTCCTCCATGTACACATTCTTAAATCCCTAGGGATACAGCAAGGGGCACAGAGACGGATCCCCCACTGAAGCATTCTAGTCATGGAAGAGAGGCAACAGGCCACAAAGAGAAAACACCAGGTAACGGACTGGCTGTGTGGATCTGTTCACACTTGCTTACCTAACATGCATTAAAGCCCTAGGTCCAATCTCCAGGCCGCTCTGACCTGTCAGATGCTACATGCATGTGGTGCACATACATACATGCAGAAAAAAAATACTTGCACACAAAATTAACAACAACAACAAAAAGGTGGTTTGCTGTTTACAGAGGTGAGAAAGGGGTGGGCCAGGACAGGTTGGGACTGAGGTACAAGTCTGGGATTTGCCAATTGATAGACCATTTAAATATGGTTTGAAGAGGGATAGTAGATAATGTAAATGCTCAGATGAGCAGAGTATTGCTCAGTGCTGGATGGTTTGTCTCCAAGGAGGAAGTCCTGGGGAGGTAGAAATATTCCCAAGCACAGGGAGTCATTTTATGTATACTTCCACTAAGTAATAGCAGAAATGCATATTGGCCTCTGAAGTCCCTGAATTAATTTAGCCACACATGTAAGAGCATCCTTCCTCATCATGAGTCCATTTGGAAACAAAGAGCTCAAGCGTGCAGCAGACATATAAGGCTTTGCACAGTGCTGCATAATATGTAACTGCAGGACCCAGGACTCCATGCTAGATCACCAGGGCCTAGGACTCCATGTTAGATCACCAGGGCCCGGGACTCCATGCTAGATCACCAGGGCCTGGGACTCCATGATCACCAGGGCCCAGGACTCCATGATCACCAGGGCCCAGGACTCCATGATCACCAGGGCCCAGGACTCCATGATCACCAGGGCCCAGGACTCCATGCTAGATCACCAGGGCCCGGGACTCCATGCTAGATCACCAGGGCCTGGGACTCCATGATTACCAGGGCCCGGAACTCCAGCCCCATTTGCAGTTTTGTGTGAGCAGAGACTGCTCTTGCCTTTCCCGGCTGCCCAGGCCCGAATAATCACCTTCATGACGTCTCCTTGACTCTGCCTACTCTCTCTCTCTGTTTGGACTTCCCACCTGGCTTTACTCTGCTAAGCCATTGGCCAAAACAACTTTATTCATCAACCAATAAAAGCAACACATATACAGAAGGACATCCCACATCAGTTTTGTGGGAGCCAACTGTAATGTGTAGCGAGCACAGTCGCTTCAGAAGAATTTTCCCTAATAAAGCTGTCACTGTACCTGGACGGTGGTGCGAAGCGGGCTCTTTCCCAAGGGAGCCCTTACGCTACCTGTTGGCCTCATCCCTGAGTAAATTATTTGTCCAAAGAAAACAAGAATTGAACTGAAATTTAGCCAGGTATTTTTATGACAACCTCTGTCCTCCATGCTCAGCCTCCGCCTCGAAACGGTGGCACCTGCTCGGCACCTGCCAGCACCAATGGTCGGGCTCAGAAGGTACTCGTATGGTGCAAAGCAGCTTACACACGTTGCTCATTTTACACCCTCATCTCCATCCTGTGGCGGCAGGTACAGCGTGGGTTATCTGCAGACAAAGGAAACGGAAACAAAGATAAGATGTGGGGGCTGGAGAGATGGCTCGGCCATTAGGAGCACTTGTCCTTGCGGAGGACCCAGGTTTGTTTCCCAGCACTCACATGGCAGCTCACAACTCCTATAACTCCAATTCTAGGGTATCCAATGCCCTCTTTTGGCCTCTGAAGGTACCAGGCAAGCATACAGTGCATGTACATATGCAAAACATCAACACATATAAAATAAAATAAATAAATCTAAAAAAAAAATTAAAGGTAAGTCACATGACTTTCTTAGATCAAGGAGTCAGCTAGCAACAAATCTGAGAGACTAAACCAGATGTGGCTGACTCCATGGCTACCCCCCCCAAGTTGATACTCTCTAAATGACAAATTTAGAGACATAAAACTACTTATCAATGATTGAACCAAAGGAAGACAACTAGTGTCCTGCCTTTTCTGATAGTGGCTCCCTGTTTGCTCCAGGGGAAACTGCATGCCCCCAGCCCTTCCAGATCTCAGTATAGCCACTACCCTGCTGGAGCCTCAGCTCTAGCCATGGATATGGAACTCCAAGTCTGTGAAGGTCCCTCTGAGAAACCTACCTGGTCACTTGGGCTTCATTCACCCCCCTTTCTGATTTGACTTCTGCCTGTGATAGTAAACCCCCCACAACCTTGTTATCTTCTTACTCATGTATGGCTTCCCTTCCCACCCAGACTTGTCATTATTAAAAACAATAAGTCATAGCTTGGCATGGTGGCTCATGCCTTTAATTCCAGCACTTGTGAGGCAGAGGCAGGCAGAGTTTGAGGCCAGCTTGGTCTATATAGTGAGTTTCAAGCCAGACAGGTTACAGGGTTAGATCCTGTCTCAAAAAAACAAACAAACAAAAACAAAGAATGTGCTAACAAGAGTGGGTAACTGCCTAGCCTGAAAACTTGTGTTTGATCCCCAGGTCCCACAGGGTGGGAAAAGAACTCCCAAAAGTTGTTATCTGACCATTCATTGCACACACATGCCCACAGACATATACACATAAGTAAATAAAATGTAATAACCTATCTGTAAAGGATCAAAAAGCCAAAAAGAAAAAGAAGAAAGGGTGTAAAATGCCCTATTTCTATTACCATAATAATCCTAGAGATTTACCTCTGAGTCTTCCCTCTTGATAAAAATGTGGGGTGTTGTTTTTCATGTATTTTTTAAAGTATTCTTTTTGCTAGATGCATAGTATTCCTTAGAGAGGGTTTGCTATGGTTCATCATGAGTACATGTATCCCCTCCATAAGGCCTATCTCATCGACGTCCTCCCCACCCTCCAGGGGGGCCCTCGTGAAGACTATGAGTAATTGGGTTGTCTGGGGTGGGAAAGGGGGTGGGCTATATTTGGTGCATGATATGTGTTAGCTCCAGAGGGGCCATTTAGAGGGCTGGAAAATTACAGAGTGCTCATACCCGGCCCCTGTCTGCCAACAAAGGGAACCTACAACAAATCCTGGGAAATTATAGCTTTTGCAGTCTGAGCTACTCAGACAAGAGAAAAGTACACAGGACCCATGTGTCTGGATAAGAGCACTGGGACAATGGTGTGACTGTCCTTGGGCCTGGGAGGAACTCAGTGAGGAAGAAAGGCTGCCCAGCTGCTGCCTCACACAGCATCTCAGCAGTCCAGAACTCAGTGGCTGAAGCACCAGAAGGCAAACTCATCCAGGTTGCCATCTTGCTGAGGGAAGGCAACCCCAGTCAAGATGATCCAGAGGTTTGCTGTGGGGACACCTGTTATAACATCTTTTTTATCCCTAAGTTTATTGATTTGGGTCTTCTCTTTCTTGGGTTAGTTTGGCCAAGGACTGGTCAATCTTGTTGTGGTGCAGGACATACCTATTTTTGTCTTTATCATACCTTTCATTGAATATATATGTCTGTATATGTCTATATAAATAATGTTTAAGTTTTCCACAATGAATTTTCCTGCAGTAATCTTTGAAGTTTCCAGGAAGAAGATGGGGCCCCATAACAACAACTCCACCTGGTGGATATGACGTCAGGATACTGATAGCACTACTACAAGATCTGTTTTGGGTACCAGCTGCACAAGACAGTTCCAACTTGGTTAGCTAAAATGGTGCACATCTTTTACAACATTCTGGCCAGACCTCCACAACATACTCAGAGACTATTTGCAATTTTACCAGACATTAATCTTGGAATTTAACCATCATTTTACTTTCACAGGATCCCCTAGAAATAACGTTGCCCCCATGACAGCTGGAAGCAATTTTAGAGGACAACATCCCCTCTCCCAGCAAAGTTTGCCCTCAGGCTTAGGGACATCATTTAGGGGTTGATTATAATTGGTATACGGTTGAGGGATGGGGGAGAAATTTTATAGACTCAGGGATCTTTTTGAAAAAAAAAGAGAGATAATTGGATGATGGGATAATAGATTGGTATTTGTGAGTTATTGTTTTTAGACAATTATATTGGTATAGATTCTTGTATATTGATTCAAAGTTAAATTATATTGAATATTGTATGCATGTATGCTTCTACCTCTGTTTAAACATTGTTTATGTATTGATATATATATTTACCATATTGCAGTGTACATTTCTACCTCCGATCAAGATACTTATACATTATTTACATTTGGAAGTCATTGTCCTCATTTATTGCACAGTTGTTTATTGTCTTAGTCTTTAAGTTAGATAGGTATTGAGAATTATAGATCAATAGTCATCTATGTTTGTCATATTTATAACTAGACTAATCAGGTTCTTTAGATACATAGAGATTATATTCAGTATAGATAGATAATCTTCAACCTCTTCAAAGAGCTGTAAAAAATGGCATTTAATCTAACTTAGAGTTCCTTGGTAGTGAGACACAATGACTCTTGGCAACACCGATCTATTCCCGAGAAAATGTTGAGCACCAAAGACACTCCACCTGGAGCTTTTCTTCTTGGCAGAACTGGCCTTTGGGCAAAAAAATGCCCATACCCCAACCACTGACAGAGATACATAGTATCTGTAAATTGATAAAACAGGACTGTCATATCCTGCCAAGACAGGGTAAGATAGTTTTGAAAAGTTTCTTGCCTTTGAAAATGGTATGTCAGTTACGTTAGGCCTTAGCCAAAGTTGGTTGCTTCAACATTGCAAATGAAACTTTGGGTGATTGTCCAGGTAGCCAGTTGTCTCTGTCATTTGTTGCACATTTTGGAAGTTGCTCGATTGCATTTCCTTGTTTCCCTTCTCAGATCTTTGATGGAGTTGAAGATTAGATAATTATAGTTACTTTCCTCATGATTTAACCAAGCTTAATTTCAATGCAATATTTAGGCTCCTAGAAATAAAGTGTTTAGTAAAACTTTTCTTATGCGTTCCTTGCTTAATATTGTTTATTGTTTATAATTTTATATTTGGTATCTGTTCCTATTGTATATAGTTGTATTGGGTTTGGATCGATCTTGTTTAGACAAAAGGGGGAGAGGATGGGAAAACTCTGTCAACCAATCACATCTAGTTAAGGCGTGGCTACCTGGAGCTCAGGAAGAAAAACTGGGAGGAACCAGGTGCACACTCTCTCTGCACGACTCCTGCCTGACAGATAGGAAGTCAGACCTCCCACTCTTGTAGTGTGAGTTTCCCCTATAACCATTAAAAATATAATTGTTATCCCTGGGCTGGCCTGGTTATTTATTGTGCCAACCTAATTCGCGACAGCCTCATGATCATGAGGACCTGAGTTTGATCCCCAGGACCCATGGAAGGAAACAGGGTACAATGGATTGCATTTGTAACCCCGTTACTGGGGAAGCAGCAGCAGAGGGACCCCTGGGGCTCACTGGCCACCCAGTCTAGCCTAGCTGGCAAGACTTCAGTCCCAGCAAGAGACCCTATCTCAGAAAACAAGGTAGACAGTGATAAAGGAAGGAAGACCACTGAGGTTGACCTCTGACCTCCATATACACATGCACATATGTACATACATGCACTCATCCACACATGAACATGTACATACATAGACACACACCCACGAAAAAGGTGAGAGTGAGGGTATGTTTCCAGAATGTTGTTGGCCTTTCTCTGGGTGGGGTGGAGTGGGGCAGGCCTGGGGCTTCAGCACATTTGGGAATACCTGCTTCTAGAACCTGTGTGAGTGAACCAGCTGCTTGGAAGGACCTCCACCTTCCTGCCAGTCACAGAAACTGCTCTGAGAACTGAAGCCGGGTTGCTGAAGCTTCAGTTGGAAATGCTAAGTGCCCCTTTCCGAACCTCAGATTAAGACACAGCGGCAGCAAGGGGATGTCTTTCCCCATGCTTAGCTCCCAAGGGACCAGACCACAAGTAGTGCCAGGGGCTCATGACTGTCCTGGTTCAACTTCTGCTTAAGGAAGAACCAACAGAGCAGTTATACCCTGTCGCCCTCTGGAGTGTCCAGTCTTAGAGCAAAAGTCCCTGGCAGCTCAGCTGAGCTTTCCTCACTTCCAGATTTCTGCTCTGAGGTCTCTAGGTGATGTCATCAGAGACTCGGAGAGTGGCTCAGCCACAGTGGAGTCTGTGATTGAGTTCTAACCCCACTCTACCAATCCCCCACGCCGTCGCCTGAACCTCAGACTGTACATCTGAAGACAGGGTCTACCCATGGCCTACCTAGCTGGTATGAGAAATGAAACATGCATTAAAATGGTCTAAAACTGCAAAGGCCACTTAAGCTTTGGTGAAGTGTCACGGGTAGTGACTGCAGGTTTAAAAGAGTGTAGCTGTCACCTGCCCTTGCTGGGGACAGTTAGTGGTAGCTGTTGTGAGAGCTGCCATCTAGTGAGCTAGCCACTGTTTGTTCCTTAGTGCCTCAAGGGTTGGCGAGTCTGGTGACAGCTAAGAGCCCAAAGACCCTGATTTAGTCCCTAGCACTGATGTCTTGTCTTAACAGCCATCTGTAACTTCTGTTCATGAGGATCCACGCCCTCTTCTGGCTTCTGCAGGCACTGAACACACATAGTGCAGGCAAAACACCCATACACATAAAAATAATTAAACTGTTTTTTTTTAAACTTCTACCTCAGCTTATTCCTTTTAAAGAATTATAGTTTCATGCCAACCTATGAACAGGCATGGCAGGTATTATGTTGCTTGTTTTGGGGATTGGGTCTCAGGCAGTTCAGGCTAACCCCAAACTTGCTTTATAGCCAAGGGTGATCTTGAACTTCTGGTCTTTCTCCTCTACCTCTCAAGTGCTGGCACTATAGGCCTGAGCTACCATACCTGGTTTACACGGTGCTAGGAATTGAACCCAGGGCTTTGTGCATGCAGGCAAGCTGGCTTCCAACTATGCTCTTATTCATTTAGAAGTGAACACGTGTTTCATGCATTGGTGCAGAAACTTGGCAGCTTTGGCAATCTGCTCTTGCTTGTGACTGGCAGGCATTGCTGTGCTGGAAGGCAGCAGCACCATGGGGACTCTCACTAAGCACTGGTCCTCTTACCTCTTGCCATCCATGCTGGGCTTGAATGGTCACAGTGTGATGGTACTGCAGCCCCTGTAGGTTCCTGAAAGCCCATCCTGGCTGAAAGGCTGCATAACAAGACATGGGCTTTAGAGCCCACCCTGCCCCCAGAGAAGCAAAGCAAAGGTAGGGAGTGTACTGGGCATTATGATCCATGTCTGTCTGTCATCTCAGCATTTAGGAGATGGAGGCAGGAGCATCAAGAGTTGAAGGTCAGCCTGGGATACATAAGACATGGTGTCAAAACAAGAAAAGCAAAGGCATTTTACAGTTAACCAAGATATCAAGAAATTAATTTGTTAGTTTTTTATTGCATTTTCTTGTGTGTATGTGCACACACATATGTACTACATACAACATTTTCTTGTATGTATGTGTATATGTGCACATACATTTACTACATATACACACGTACTATATACAGTATTTTCTTGTGTATATGCACACATATATTTACTAAATACAGCATTTTCTTGTGTGTATGTGCACACACACGTACTATATGTGTATGTGGAGGTCAGAGAACCACTTCAGGAGTTCCTTCTCCACCATGTGGGTACTGGGAATTGAACTCAGATCTTCGGACTCAGCAGCAAGAACTTTTACTCTCTGAGTTATCTTGCTCGCCTTGTTTACTGTTTTCTTGAGACAGGGTTTTATTCTGTGGTCCAAGCAGGCCTCAGATTTAAAGCAATCTTCCTGCCTCTGCTTCCTGGGTGCTAGAATTACAAGCATGTGCTGCTGCACTGCACTAATTTTTTAAAAATTTTTATTGTATAAGTTCTTTTTAAAAACTTTTTATTACATTTGCTTATTGTGTGTGTGTGTGTGTGTGTGTATGGGGGTGGGGACTTAAGCCACAATGCATGTGTGTGGACCAGAGCACAACTTGCTGGAAGTTGGAAGTTGATTCTTTCCTTCCACTTTGTGGATCCTGGGGACTGAACCCACGTCATCAGGTTTGGTAGCAAGCACCTATGCCTGCTAAGCCATCCCACTGTGTGTGTGTGTGCATATATGTGTGTATACATATATATGTGTGTATGTGTGTTTATATATGTGTATACATATATATTAGTGTGTATATGCATTGTAAAGCATATACATTAGTGTGCATACACATATACATTAGCGTATATGCCTATATAGGTGTATGTATATACATAAATGTATATATATTAGTGTGTACATATACACATATATTAGTGTGTGTATATACATATATATTAGCATGTGTGTGTCTATACACATGTGTGCGCGCAGGTGCGCATACCTGCTGTGGTAGGCAAGTGGAAGTCAGAGGACAACTTTCAGGAGGAGTCAGTTCTCTCTTTCCACCATATAGGTTCTGGGGATGGGATGCAGATTTGGAGGCGAGTGCCTTTTTCTGTTGCGCCATCTTGCCAGCCCCTACACTCATTTTTTTAAGAGCAAAAATTTTGTTGTCCTGTTTATTGAGCACCTACAAAGTGCTGACCTTTCTGATGAAGCTGAAAGGCAGCAGAGCTGCCCTGTTTCCAGCGGTGTCCATCAACCTCCAGGAGGTGGTCCAATGACGATGACCTCGAGGAGCCAGGAGCAGATGACCCATCTCACAGGGGAGGGCATTCCCCTGCAGTTAGTGGGATAAATATAAACACAGCCTCCTGATCAAGGCTCTGGAATGAAGCTTTACTTCCTGGACTCCCTGCTGCCTCTGCTGCTGCGGGAAACAGTGGCCAGGGTTGGCCATGCGGGCTCCTGCAGCCAACCAAGCTGCCGGCCTATGTGGATCTGGTTTTGTTCCATGACAGCGTGGGCAGGCAGCTCACGGTGCCATAGGCTAACACTGAGGTCAAGGGTTTGGTTTCTTCTTAAGCCTCTTTGCTTATAGATGGTTCTGTCTGTCTGTGTCTCCCCCGGCTGCTCCTCATTGCTTCCTCTCACAGGATCAGATAAGAGCCTTCTTGTTGCCCTTGTTGATCTCACAGGAGCTATCTACCAATATAGCCACACTCAGAGCGCTGGGACCCTGACATATGAATTGGAGGGGAACACAGTTCAGCCTGCTATGGGCTTCAGAAGCACTGTGGCCATGCCACGGCTGCTCATCATTGGCTCCTGTAGACTGGAAGGAAGGAATGAGGCAGAAGGATAAAGAAAGTTCAGAAATTGTGGGGAAAAAAAGGTGAGAGACGACCAAGTCTGAGACCCAGCATGGATGGCAAGGACCCCTCCATGCTGCTCTGCTCTGAACCACCCATAGGTCACACCGGGCCAAAGGGAGTCTGGGGCTTCTCAAAAGGATGAAAATGAACAAGTGTCATAGGAACCAACACTTCAGGTACTGAGGAGGGAATCTCATGACTGTATAGGACATGGGCCGCGATGCCTTCCTCTGGTTCTGCAGAAGACTTTGAAGTAGATGCTCTATTGTTCCTTCATGAAGGCAGAAGAGCTAGCCTTAAACCACAGAGACTGCATTTCTGTAGTCTACAGTTTCTATTTCCTGATTACCCAGCTGTATTAGTTTTATGTGCTAAAATACCCTAACAAAAGCGACTTTAAGAAAGGGCTTATTTTGGCTTACAATTCCAGGTTCCAGTTCACTGTAGGAAAGTCAAGGCAAAAACTTGAAGCAATTAGACACATCCACATCTGGGAGCAGAAAGAAATTAACACACACACACACACACACACACACACACACACGCTTGCCTGTGCTCAGCCTCCTCTCAACACTTAAACAGCCCACGATCCCTGGCCTAGGGGATGGTGCCTCCCACAGTGGGATGGGCAATCCCACATTAATTAACATAATCAAGACAATACAGCACAGACAGGCCCTCGGGCCAACCTAATCCAGCCCATCCCTGCCAAGCTGCCCTTTCCTGATGATTCTACACTGTGTCAAATTGACAGTCTAAACTAACCCATCACACCGTATGGACGCAGAGACAGTGCTCGGAAGGGCTAGAGAGAGGGCTCAGCAGTTAGGTGTGGGTACCGTTCTGGTGGAGGAACCTGAGTTTGGTTCCCACACTCAGCTCCGGATCTGACACGCTCTTCTGGTCTCTACAGACACCTGCACTTGTACACATATTCTCACAGAGACACACACATAAACACATAATTTACAAATCATAAAAATAAATGTTTTTTAAAAAAAGAGATGGCATTTGGAATTCCCAGCAGTGGGACTCTTTGCCTATAGTCACTAGGATCTCCTGGAGACCCCAAGTGGGGCGGTAGTGTCCTTCTCACCCCAGCCAAATACTAAGCCCCCCTTGCCATAGCAGTATCACTCACGGCTGTCACATAGTAGGCTCTTTATAACACTAGGAAAGCCGATGACAGATGAGCACATAGCTGAACCAGGAAAATGGCACCCTCCCCTGTTGTGTGTTCCATAAGCTGGGGGTCTGCCAGCATGGCCTGGTCCTCTCCACTTTGCTCTTTGCAGGTACCCACCCTCGATAATATGCTGACAAGTCATATTTATTGATGTCTACTCTCTACCAAGTTCTGTGATGTACAGGGTCTGTTTGCTGACCCTCGAAACCTGGCTCTGTCTGATAGACAAGGAAAGAGACGAGGCTTGCCGAAGGTCCCTGTGAGGTGTGGTGGCTGACTGGAATCACTGGCTCCAGAGCCTGTGGTTTAGCCACCGTGTCCCAGTACATGGGCAATTTACTCTGCCTCCCTTAGGCAAAGTGGCACTTCTGGTGTCTGGGTGCCCTCACACTCTCCAGGAACTGCTCCAGAGACCACCTTCTCTCATGCCCGGAGCCAGCTGCTTTCCAGCTGCCAATCCTGAGAGAATGCTGAGGTTTCTGTCTTACTTTTTTGTTGTTTGCTTCTATTTCAGCTTTTAGTTTCATTTGGGTTGTTCTGATTTGGTTTTGTGAGCTAGGGTTTCATGTCGCAGAGGATGGCTTTGAACTCCTTTGAACCCGATTTTCTACCTCCTCGAGTGCTGGAATTGCACACCAGCTTGTTTCTCTGTTTTTAATCTTCTACCGCCTTTAGGTTTTGAGTCTGTTCTCTCCTGTTTTGTGGCCTTATTTGGCTCCTTATCTCCTCCTGACTACTGCCCTGTCTGGGTCTCCTCTTTTCCATGCATGTATATGTCCACACGCATGTGCACAAGTGCTAGCATGTGTGCACATGCATGCACAAGAGCGCACGCGTGCACACACACACACACCACCTTGAAGCTGAATTCCCCACTCCACCCTCTGCAATCATCTTCAACACAGCAATTGAGACCCCCCCTTTAATCAAGATAAGCCTTGATTGAGAGCCTCTAGACATTAACTGTTGTAGCCTCCAATAGTTCTCTGCTATAATCAAAAGATCTAGACTCAAGAGGGAGGAGACAAATGCTCACTCACACTTGAAGAAGTTAGGAGTCCTGCATGTGTGTTATTTCCTGTAGATGCAATTTCCTTGTCTGTTCAGTGGGGACAATGGCATTGTCTTTACTTGATTACAGTGATGACTAAATCAGATAAAATAGACAATTTTCTCCAGTGTCCAGAACTATTAAAAATGAGCCAGGTGTGGTCAAAAAGACCTCAAGAACCATGGGAAAGACTTTGGGCATCACGACTCCAGCTCCGCCCTGGGCTCCTTCCACACCTGCTCCTGGGCTGCACATCAAAGGTACCAGTGGGTGCCAGAACTGGGATTCCACTCACTCTCTCTACACCAGCATTGCCTCCCCTCTACCACAGCTGAGAGTAAAATCCACACTTAGAACCAGCCCAGCCTAGGTCCTCAGCTCAGCAGTGACAGTCCCACCCCTGCTGCCGGCTCTGAGGGAGGCTCGATGCTGAGCCATTCTGAGGTGCTATGGTAGTTGCTTTTATGGACGTCTTGGCCTGTCTGCCAGCCTCTGGATGGGCATGTCAGCAGGTTGGCAGGGCAAGCACAGGATTCTCTGTGGACCCTGTTGGTACTTCTCTGGATGTCGCTTTGAAGCTGTGGGTCTGTGTCCATTGTGTCTTCTTATCTACCATAAACAGCCGACAGGCCACCTTCTGTGCAAAGAGGTGGGGGCGCAGTCAGATACCGAACACCACAGTCAAAAAGACCATGACCAGCCTCTGTGCATCACCAAGTCATCCCTGAGGGCTTGGCAGCTAGCCTTTTGGAGCTCCGCCCCCTCCCTAAGTGCCGGGTCTCTTCCTGGGCACACAGAGGCCCTCAGGGCAGCCTGAGGCTACACAGGTGGGCAGGGAGTGCTTCTCTACATAATGACCTGATTGAGCAAGCTGAACTTTCCACTGTGAGCAAGAGTCTTCGCCTTCTAGAACCACAGTGTTCCTAAAACTCCTGCCCCTCTGGGATGAAAGACTCGAGATACATTATGATGAAACGGACATTTATTGACCATGTAAATTGGGTTTATTTAGAAGACCTGCTTTCTTGCATCGGCTTCTCTTGTCTCTCGCGGAGAGGTAGCCTGAGTTCCTGGTCGTCACTGGAGCTCCACCATGGTGCTCCGAAGTGGGCTGTGCAGGGAGCAGGGTTGAGCCGGGCCCAAGCAAGAGAGCAGGTCTCCTCCTCATCCAAGCGCTCCTAACCCCGGGCTGTTGCTGGCCACACTTCTGCCTCAGCCAAGGCCTTGTCTGTCTCCTCACAAAGTCTTGGGCTGAGGTTAGGGTTCTGCTCTTTTGTGTGTGTGTGGGGGGGGGGTGGCTGGTAGGGTGGTGATCTCATCCTTGAAGGGGATTAGTCACCAGAGAGACAGGGATGGAGCTGGGGGCAGGACGGAGCCTGACTCTATGTAAATGAGTCATCTTCCCGCCAGCTCCACCGGGCTTGCCTTTGACAGCTGCTCCCCAGGAGAGATTGTTAAACGGGAGCTACCCAGAGGCAAGAGTAGTTAGCCGGCTTTTAATAACTCATTTTGGTGTACGGTTTCTGGTGAAGAGATAAGAGTTTAATCCCAGAGATGAGGCTGAAGCGCGGCGTGGGGGTTGACTCCAGCCCCAGCAGGAAAGCTGAGCCAGGGCTCAGAGCTCCGGGGAACTGCTCTTTGCTCAGTGCTTACCAAAAGCTAAGGCCTCGGGGCAAGGCTGTGGCTCAGCGGGAAGGAGCTTGCTGAGCGTGCGTACTTGGATTTCATCTTCATCACATACATGCACAAGGCCTTCACCACCTTCACCACCAAGCGGGAAAAACCAGGTCTGCACCATGGGATTTTGTCCTGTTTTCCCAGCTTTCCTGGCCCCTCAGTCTCCTCAGCCCTCAGTCTCCTGTAGCACGAATAATAAAAACCCAGAGACAGATATTAGGGTTCAGGCTGAAGATCAGAAAAGCAAAGCAGCCAACTGAAAAGTTTCTGCACCTCAATAAGCCTCTCCACCAATCCAATAATCCTAATCAGACCAAACTGAATTTTAAAAAGCCCAGGTTTAATGGATGCAAATGCTCCTGGATGGCTTTCCAGCCCCCCTGAAAGGAGTCAGGAAAGGAAGACTGGAAAAGCTTGAGCCTCTCTGGGGAGGGGTTATCAGTTGGCAGGCTTTCTCAGGGGTGGAGTCTGGACTGAGACAACTCCCAGGGGAGGAGGCTTGGGGTGTAACTTCCACCAGAACATTCCAGACTCTTTGGGGATGTGAATGCCAAGGACAACCACTAGAGACAACTTTTACCTCTCTCAAATCAAATCTTCACACCGAAAGGGTGAGATCCTGTCTCCACGAATTCTCAGACTCCACACTCCAGTGAGTTCCTGTCTCGTCCCCCTCTCCCCCTTTCTTTTTCCTTTTTTTTCAAAACAGGGTTTCTCTGTGTAACAGTTCTAGCTGTCCTGGAACAAGCTTTTGTAGACCAGGCTGGCCTTGAACTCAGAGATCTGCCTGCCTCTGCCTCCCAAGTGACGGGATTAAAGGCAGGCACCACCACTGCCTGGCCTTCCCCTTTATATTCCTCTCTCTGCTCAGCCAAATCGCTCCTGTCTCCACCTCCCTAATCCTGAGATTAAAGGTGTGAGCTACCACCACCTGGATCTGTTTTTTCCTGGATTGGTTTTGTGTAGCCCAGGGTAGCAGCCTTGAACTCACAGAGATCCACCTGCCTCTGTCTCCCAGAGTCTCGGGATTAAAGGTGTGTGCCACCACTCCCTGACCTCTAGTGGTTTAGCTTTGCATTCTGATCTTTAGGTAAGCTTTATTTATTGAAGTACAAATAAAATATCACTACAGTCTCCTGCCATTAAACAGAGAAAATCATCCCAGATTTTCCCCCCAACCCCAAAGACAAGTCAGCCAGGCAGGATGATAGAGGGGTAGTTTTGCCATGTGGCTGGCTGGTTCCTGCCACTGTATCCAGAGTCACTGAGCATTGGAGTGAGATGGATGCTCAGCCCTGTACCCACAGAGACCTAAACTGCCTTTCGAATTAGCCCAATCACAAGCAGCAACAAACACAAAAGAGAAGTTGTCAGTCTCAGCTTTTCCACCAACAGGCCCATATCTCTAGCATCTATCAATCATATCTATTATCTATCGCAGGATATTTGATCACACTGTGAATTCCGAGATTTTGTTATTTACTAGAAAAGCCTGTTTCTAGTTGTGGTGTGGCTCAGACCTAGCACACACCTTTAATCCAAGAGCTTTCTGCTTAAATATTGTAAACCCGATTAAGTAAAGTAAACCACGGGTCAAGAGGCCTAGCAAGCAACCAATTAACAGGGAAAAAAAAACATAGCGTAAGAGGGAGTCAGGAGGATGGATAGAGAGATGCTCAGGAAGGAGATGGGGGGGCACTCAGTTTGAGGAGTCTTATTTGAGATGGCATAAGAGAAAGCCTCTCTGGGACTCTGGTTGAGGAGGAAGGTCAGCTGGGTGCTTTCTCCTCCTCTCTGAGCTAGCAGGCTTTCACCCCAGTATCTGGCTCCCAAGTCTTTATTAGTAAAACTGAACGATTGAGATTTAGTTAAAAACAACTATTTACCATCTATCTATCAATCTATCATTATCTCTCTATACTCTATCATCTATAATCTACCACCTATTTATCTATTTATCTATCTATCTATCTATCTATCTATCTATCTATCTATCTATCTATCTATCTATCTATCTCTCAAGATTGACAAAGCTGGTGCTTACCTCTAGGTGGACCCAGCAGAGAACCCAAAGCCAGAAGTGAGCCCGGAGGCGAAGCTGAGGCCCAGTGAAGGGAAAGATGAGTGGAGGCAGGTGGAGCTTGTTTCTGCGCCCAGACTCCTACCTAGTGTTTAGAAGTGTGCTTTTCTCACACTTCAGTTATGATGTGAGGGTCCTGCCTGGCCTGAGGCGTTTCCCATGAAGCTGATGCTTTCGTATCACTGCCTATGGCCCTCAAGAAACCACATCCTCCTTCAGCCCACACAGCCACAGTGAGAGGTCAGCACTGGGTGTCTTGGAGAGAAGTTCAGAGGGGGAGAGAGAAGTGTTTTGTCCATGTGGCCCCACCTGTAGATGGAGCATCACAGCCGCCACAGCTCCTGCCCTCACCAGTCCACAAACAGTGGCCAAGCCTCGGAAACGGCGGCTTCCTGACTTTCTTCTGAAGCTTCCAGGGTCTTCAGTTCCTAGAAAGCAGAGCTGGGTAGCATTCGTTCATGCGAAACTCTGAAGTGGAGAGAAACTTCTCCCTGCATTCTTCTTTCCTTTGCCCACAGACCCATGCACTCCAACACAGCTGCACACAGGCACCAGAAGACTGACCCCTACATGTGCCGCAGACCCTGTGGACGGCTCTAGGGAATGGCATGCCTTTCTCAGTCCCAGAGTTTGGCTCCTACGCTCTTTAAATCCGGTCTTCAAAACTGAGCACAAACACTCCATCCACTGGGGTTTCCCAGCAGCTCCAGCAGGGGGACCTCAGGAGGAGCTACTGTGGAGTACCTGGTGGGGCCAGCTTTGTCTGTAGGTCTCCAGGGTAATGCTGCTGTGTGACTAGGTCTGAGCACTGCCACACTGCAAGTGTGACACACTGCCTTCCTTATTTCTTCCAGACTCTTTCATGGATGTCTGTCTCTCTTTCCTTCTCTTCTAGCTACAGACATTATCTCTTGTGCCATGCTCTTGGGCAAGTTACTAACTTCAGCATCTTTATCTGTTGGCTGGAACCCATTTATGTGTCTCGAAGATGGGGAGGATAGTGATTCCCACAACAGTCTAAGGCACTATTTGTTACGAATGCCCTCAACTGCATATGTACCACGAGGAATTTACAATCCTGCCAAATAAACTATGCCATTGCTTGTAAGGTGCATGACGATTTGAGCCATGTTAAAATATAGAGAGCAGGGAAGGTGTGAGTTGGGATCAAGGAGACCTGACGGGCGCCCTAGGGCTACAAGGATTAAATGAATTGATAAGCATGAAGCACTTGGCACAGTGCCTGGCATCATGAGGGCTCCCCACATGCCGGCTGTTCTTGCCCTCCTTGGTTCCAGCCCTCTGTTAGGGCTCCAGTGACCTCTCAGCTCTCTCTTGAGCCCTGGATCTCTCAAAAGGTTCAGGCTTATCAAGATAGCTGGTTGTCCACCCAGGGAAGTGGTGTAGAGTTGGCTGACATGTCTGTGGCTTGTGACCCAGGAAGTCTCTGATCCTGTCTTTCTCACCTGACCAGACCATGGAGCACAGCTGAGAGCCTCTCTTCCTCTTACAGGGTCAGGCTCTGTTCCATCCACAGTGCAGCCCCTCACCTCACAGCCTATGCCACATCTCCCTGTCTGTGTCCAGAGGTCCAGAGGCCTCAGCAAGCTTTGTATGAGTCTGTCTGTCTGTTGTTTTTTGAGATAGGGTTTCTCTGTGTAGCCCTGGCTGTCCTGGAACTCACTCTGTAGACCAAGAGGGCCTGGAACTTAAGAGATCCTCCTGCCTCTGCCTCCCGTGTGCTGGGACTAAGGGCTTGTGCCACCACCACCTGGCCCTTGTATGAGTCTTGGAATTCTTGCATGTTGAATTAAATTTTAATTTAGCCAATTCATATTTATCGGGGTATGGTGGTGCATGCCTATAACCCCAGTCCTGAAGCAGGGGGATTGCTGAAAGTTCAAGGCCAGCCTGGGTCACAGAGCACAGTTTTCTCAAAATAGTGTCAACTGAGATGGTGACGTTAGGAAAGGCTTCCTAGGGAAGTGCCAGCCAGGGGTCTCCCTTGCCAAGGTCCCTGCAATTCCAGTTCTAATTCGTGGAGGAAACGGTCTTTTACTAAAAATATGCCCAAAACTGAAATTCTAATTAACTACCTACAGCTGGATATAGTCCAGCCAAGACATCCTCCAAGATACCTACTGACATATTTAGCTTAAATTTAAAATCATAATGACTTCAGTTGATGTATAGCAGATTCGTGTGGAGATGTTGGTTAAAATGCAGACCACTGAGCACTAAATTAACCCTCTGGAATGGGATGTGCCCTGGAATCGATACCGTAGTCACACCGCCCAGCTGCTTTGTGACACCCTGACTGTTCCACCATCCTCGGGAAATTTTAGTGGCATTTTTAGTCTCAAAAGAATGCCAGATTGGACTGTAAATCATACCCCTCTCCCCAGAGTCCTGGCAGAAGGTTCCAGAAGGTGGTGACCCAAGTCCCCCGTTGTCCCAGGGCAGTACAGCCTCTGACATGAGGGTCCAGCAAGCACTTCTACTTCCGTGTTGACTTCCTTCCTGTGTTGCTGAGGGTAGTTACACACTCTTCCCAGAGTGGCCAGGAAGAGCGTGTCAGTCCAGCTTCCCACAGAGGCGCCACCCAGGCAGGGGTACATGGTGCAGTGTCTGCTGGGTCTCTGTCGCAGGCTCCTCAAGCCAAGCTGCAAAGACCCTGACCAGCAGGGCCACATCTGAGGAGGCAGCAGCAGACACGTTGTGGGAATGAACATCACAGCTTTTGCCAGAGTGATGTAACAAAGTCCCAAGTCTGCTTTTTGCAGACTGGGATGGCAGATCAATTGTAGCATCAACAAAACAGCAGGCGTGGTGTGAACCTGAGGACAGACTGCACCTCTGCAGAGGTGTGATGGAGGCAGGGGGTGATCAGCCTCAGTTGCCTGGAGATTTCATTTTCTGTGACTGGGGTTTTGGGGGTTCTTCTCCAGATCCAGCCTGCATGCCCACGGACTGCCTGCGCTTGAGGGGGCTGCTTGTCTACTGAGGAAAGCAATGTTTAGGCCAACTCCCCAGGGCCCTGTGCCCATCATGTTAATGGGGAGGGAAGATAGATCATCCCCAGCCTTTTCTACTGAGCTGAACTAACTATGTATGGTTTCTGGGGGAAAGTTGTGAGCCCAATGAACCAGATCTCAGAATAAGACAATAAAAGACACACTCAGAGGCTGTTCATTGAGCTGCCAGAGAACCCCCTGACCTGCTGTCACCTCCATACAGAGAGGTTGCACAGCTAATCACAAACTCAGTGTCATTCTCGGGGGTACAGTCATTGCCCTTCCAGATAGTTCTGTTGAGTGCAAACTGAACAAGGGCCACAAGGAGACCCCAGCACAGGTTCTGGCCCTACTCCATATAGGGACAATAGTGACAGGCTTTGCACAAATAATTCGGTGTTAAAGGCCATTTATCTAATATTGTTCATCTTGCTGAGGCCCTTGGAAAGTTCAGCTATTCTAGAAGAAGCCAAATCTACAACCTAAACCCAAATGCTAAAGGAGAACCTCAGTGCAAGCCAGAACATAGACATGAGGACTGGGGGTGGGGGCGTTAGCGCCCCACATACATTGGAGAATGGAGGTGATAGACTTGGCCACAGGGTGAGCCTGTGAGGACCTCAAGGGAGAGATGAGTGCCCTGCCTGTGGTCAACCAGACCTTTATCCAGAAGAAACAGACATCTCATGGGCTGTGTCCGAGCCCTGGATCAGCTCTTATCTAACTGACCAGCATGTCTCATCTGGGCCGTGGGAAGGTAAGTCCACCTTGGTGGAAACAACCAAGGAAGAGCAGAGGTGCCTGCACATGCCCAGGTCAAGGTGGTAGCTGTGACCAAGAGCCACACAGGACTCATAGCAGTAAGAGTCGTGACACTTAGGGTTATACTTTTCTCGGACTCCCCACTTCCTAGATGTGGGGCCCCGGCAACTGCTTCACTATGACCCATGGTTTCCTCTGTGCAGTGGGGCTTGCCTCTTTTTAGCTTGTAGAGATGACATGAGCTGATGCACACTGGGCAGACACAGTGTGCAGAGCAAATGCAGTGGAACTGGTTTGTTAAGTTGGCTGGCACAGAGAGAAGCTTCGTTTTCATATTGTCTTTAAGAACTTTTTCATCCTTTAACAGCATCTCCCGTAAACACCAGAGTTCCTAAGTGGCCTTCTGTTTTGGCTTGGCTTTTAGTGCCAATCTTGGCATTGAGGCTCAAATCCAACATTTTAGTTCACCTTCTGTCAAAGCTTAGCATGTTCCTCCTGTTCTTTTCTGACCTGTGGCTCAGGAGTGTGAGTGCAAGGGAGGGCATGGTAGTGCTGGAATCTTGTCTTATGTCACTGGGCCCTTAACATCTTTTGGCTCTTGTTGGTGAGGCCACATTGCCCACACTAAGGACAGGAATGCCCTCTCTTAGAGCCCTGGGCTCAATTCTTAGCACCAACCAACCATAGGCAAAGAGCAAAACAGAATGAGAAAGGAGCCAGGGTCCCATAGCCCCCTTGAAAGGACATACTCCACTGGCCTAAAGAACTCCCATTAAGACCTCACCCCGAAGGTCCCACCACCTCCTAATAGTGCCTAGGCATCTAGCCCTCAGCAGATGAAAACTTGGAAGCTATTCAAGATCCAAACTAGGCAGGCATGGTGGTGAATGCTTGAAAACCCCTCACTCAGGAGGCAGAAGCAGGAGTTAAAGCTTCATTTTTGAATGCACAGCAAATAGGAAGCTAGCTGTGCTAAAGGAGAAATTGCTCCCCACCCCTGGAAAGATCCCAATAGTAACAGTAAGCCAGGCACAGTGGTAAGTATCAGCACAGGAAGTTGAGGCAGGAGGAGGCCTTGGATTGTGTTAAAATCCAGCCTCTGCCACCTTTGAGGTAAAGACTGCCCTCATCACTGCCCTCTTCCTTCCCTGCCTGTGCAAGTGCCCCTATCAGGTTCCTGCCCAGACAGCTGGCCGACACAGCCTCAGACTCAGGACACTGTAGGTCGTCCTGGAATTCTCCCAACATTCCACCCAACAATTGTGCAGGTGCATGTGAGCTCCTGTGGCCTCAGCCAGTACCCAGCTAGGAAGGGAGATGCCTGTTTGTCCTCTGAGCTCTCTCTCCCCTCAGCCCGTACCCAGCTAGCAAGAGAGATGCCTGTTTGTCCTCTGATCTCTCTCCCCTCCCACCTCTGGTTTTTTGACACAGGATTTCTCTGTGTAGCCTGACTGTCCTGGAACTAACTCTATAGACCAGGCTGCTCTTGAACACAGAGATCCACTTGCCTCTGCCTCCTGAGTGCTGGAATTAAAGGTGTGCACCACCACCACCACCACCTAGCCTCTGACTGTTTGCTTGACAGCCCCCCACAGCCATGAGTGGCCTGTGGGTATGTGGAAGAACACTGCACACAATGACTCTAATACCTCAAATGCACCTCCCACCAATATCCAGGATAATTTCTGATGACAGAAGCTACAAAATAATCCCAAACCAGTTCAGAATTATGAATAATAAAAAGGCTATTTATTTAAGGGGAAACTTACAGATCACTGTCCTAGATAACAGTCCTCTGCAAAAACAAGAACAGAGTCTAGCAGCTGGAAGCGGGAGCTGGAAGCAAGTTTTACAGCTGCTTTCTACAGTATCAGAGATCACACCCAAGTGAGCTGGTATCTTAAAGGCTATTGGCTGAAGGGGTGTAATGTGCTCCCACAGCACCTCCCCCTTTTGTTTAAATAAGAGATCTCCAAACCCAATCCAAATTATATACACTAGGAACAGATATCAAGTATAATTAGAATTACAAGCAGCATAAACAATATTAAGCAAGGAATATTAAGCAACATAAGATAAATGTTTTAATAAACATTCTATCCTATGGAGTCTAATTCTTGTATAGCAAATGGCTTGGCTAGATCATAAGAGTACAGTAACTAATCTTCAACCCCATCGAAGGCCTGAGAAGGGAGATAATATTACCTGAGCAGGCAGAAAGTACAATCAAGTAGCTTCCAAAGTGAGCAATATATGACAGAGACAATTAGCTACCTGAGCCATCACCCAAAGTCTCATTTTGCAATGTTGAAGCAACCAACTTTGTAGTGTAACTGACAGACCATTTTCAGAGGCAGGATATTTTTCAGAACTGTCTTACCCTGTCTTGGTAAGATTTGACAGTCTTTTTTCCTTGGGTCCTGTTCATCCATTTTGGATACCATATTCTTTGTCAGTGGTTGAGGCATGGGCAGTTCCTTGCCTAAAGGCCAATTGTGCCAAGAAGAAAACAAACTCCAAGTAGAGTGTCTTCGGTGCTCAACATTCTCTCGGAATATATTGGTGCTGTCAGGAGCAATCATGTCTCATGTCAACAGAACCCTAAGTTATTTAAATGCCATGTTCTACAGATCCTTGAAGTGGTTGAAGATTACCTATCTAGACAGAATACAATCTCTATGTATCTAAAGAACCTAATTGATCTGACTATGTACAACAAACATGAACAACTATTGACCTATAATATTTAATATCTGTATAACTTAAAGACTAAAACTTCATGTCAGAATATTAAATAATCTGTAAACAAATGTGCAATAAATGAGGACAATGACCTCAAAATGTAAACGATCTATAAGTATCTTGATCAGAGGTAGGAGTAGTAAATAATGCAATATGAAAATATATCCTAAAAGTTGTATCAATATACAAAATGTCGTAAACAGAGGTAGAAACATGCATATATACAATATGGAAGAATAACTTTGCATAGGTATAGAAATAATGTAAACAAAAATAACAAATATAATTTGAACTTGTATCAATATACAAAAACTATACCAATAAATTATCCATTAATAATGGCTCACAAGTATTCACTCTATTACCCACTATTATTATCCCCCCTTTTTTTGAACAAACATAGTTTTCACCCCAACCCTCTATCTAGTACAAGTAATAATCAACAATCCCTAAACAGTTTTCCCAACCCTAAGGACAAACTTTTTTGGGATGGGGGCGTTGTCTTCTAGAATTGTTTCCTGCTGTCATGGGGGTGATGTTCTCTTAATGGGATCCTGCGAAAGTAAAGTGATGCTTAAGTTTCAAAATTACTGTCCAGTATAGTTGCAAACAATTTCTGAGAAGTCAATAGGGTTTTTATTTCCAAGTTCTTATTTGGAGTTCTGGCCAGAACGTCATGAGAAGGTGCACCATTTCAGCAGCTGGTACCTAAAACACCAGTCTTATAGTAGCACTGTCAGCATCATGATATCATCTCAACCAGGTGGATTTGTTGCTGTGGGGCCCCATCTTCTTCCTGGAAACTTCAAAGATTACTGCAGGAAAAGGATCTGTAGGAAAATCTATTGTTCATCATGAAAAACTTATCATTCATATAAACATGCATTCAATGAAGAATATGATATAGACAAAATAGAGATGGAGAAAGTAAAATTTTTCCTAAAGTCTTCCTTCTATCCCATACTAGACGGCTCCCGATATAAGACAGAAACTATAAATGTTCCTTTTAACAAGATGCTTGGATTTAGAGAAGTACAGAGTCATTGTCCAACTCCAAAACCAGTTCTATATATTCATAAAGATATACGTATATATATGTATATATACATATATAAATGTATATGTTTTGATCACCTGTCCTTACAAGTCATATTCCTTTTTCTTGATGATCCTTATTGGATAGTTATTTTTCCTTCTGTCAGCATCCAAACAGCCAGAGTCTCTTGAATTTTTGAAGATGTATATTGTCCTGGAAAGACAAGAGCAGAACCCTGCCCCAACCCTTATGAGATTTTCTTACTACCTATATGATTGTCACCATTGTGGATGAGCTGTCATTTCTCTTTTTCAAGAGGTCTCACATTTTTCAAAGCAAATAATTATTAATTTTGATGGTATCCATATTTTTTCTTCTTCTGTGGAAACAAAAGCAAAACCCCTTCCCCAGCTTAGCACATCTCCTAGTTTCCATTGTGAAGTTAACACATCCTTGAAGTATACTGGTTGATTCAATTCAGAAGTTTTTACAATTATCCAATGCCTCTCTGCTGCTGTTGTTCCTTTCTCATTAGCATTAAGAAAATTAAAGGTTAATAAAGCATTATGCAATCTATTTCTGGAGGTATTTTCCATCCCTTTCTGTTTGTGCAGTATATTCTTTATAGTACGATTTGACCTTTCTATAACTGCCTGACCTGTAAGATTATTTGATATACCTGTAATGTGCTTTTTATATTATAATAAACAAAAAATTGTTTTGTTTTCTTAGATACATATGCCAGACCATTGTCTGTCTTTATTTGTGCAGGAATGCCCATGATGGCCATAACTTCCAATAAGTGTGTGATTACTGAATCAGCCTTTTCTGAGCTCAAGGCAGTTGCCCATTTGAAAACCGGAATACGTGTCTGTGGTGTGGTGCACATATTTTAATTTATCAAATTCCGTGAAGTGGAACACATCCATCTGCCAGATTTCATTCCTCTGCGTACCCTTTGGGTTGCTCCCTGCAGGCAGTAGTGTTTGATTATAGAAAGAATGAGTAAGACATCTTTTGATCATCTCCTTTGCTTGTTGACATGTAATAGAAAACTCTTTCTTTAAACCTTTGCTATTGACATGGTGTTTTTGTTTTATGAAATTCAGAGGCCTGCAATATACTTCCAATCAATAATTGATCAATTTCTGCATTACCTTGTGCTAGAGGACTTGGTACACCTGTATGGGATCAGATATGTGTTATGCATATGGAACAAAGCCTATTCCTGATAATGTCTTGCACCTGGATGAATAATGAAGTCAATTCCATATCATGTGGTATAAATTCAGCAGTTTCAATATGCAAGACAACTCTTCCTGCATATTGTGAATCAGTAACTATATTGAGAGGTTCTTTAAAATCCCTTAGTACCATAAGAATACCATATAATTCTGCCTTCTGGATAGAATTATAAGGGCTTTCTTCCATCTTACTTAATTCTTCTGCCTTGTAACCTGTCTTCCCTGATTTATTTGCATCGGTATAAAATGTACAGCTCCAGTTATTGGAGCATCACATACAATTCGAGGAAGAACCCAAGAAGTTCTCTTTATAAGGTTAAGTCTTTTGGGATAATTGCTATTAATTTCTCCAAAAAAAAATTAGCACAAGCTTTTCCAGGGTTCATTGTCTTCCCATAACTTTTTTATTTCTTCAGCAGTAAAAGGCATTATAATCTCTGCTGGGTTTATACCTGCTAATTGACAAAGTCTCAATTTACCTTTTATAATGAATTCAGAGACTTTTTCCAAATAAGTTTTTAACTTTTTACTTGGTTTATGAGGTAAAAACATCCATTCTAGGATAATATGTCCCCTCTGCATTAAAAGTCCTGTAGGGGAAATTCTGGAAGGCAATATGACTAGAATAAAACTAAGATTTGGATTCATCCTATCCAAAGGTGCCTCCTGTAATTTCTCCTCAACAATCATCAATTCCTTTTCCTCTTCAGCTGTTAATCCTCTGGGACTATTCAAGTCTTTATCACCATCTAAGGTTTTGTTTAAATGAATTATTAGATCAGGTGTTATCCCAACAGCTGGTCATAGACTGGAAATGTCTCCTAATAATCTTTGAAAGTCATTAAGAGTCTGCAACCAGTCTCTCCTAACTTGTGCCTTTTGAGTTCTAATTTTCTGTAAACCTATTCTGTAACCTAGGTAATTAACAGAATCTCCTCTTTGAATTTTTTCAGGAGCAATTTGTAATCCCCATTTAGGAAGTAAAGACTTTCTTTACTTCTTCAAACATACTTTCTAAAATATCAGTATTTGAGTCAGATAACAAAATGTCATCCATGTAATGGTAGATTATAGACTTAGGAAATTGCTTACGAATTATTTCCAATGGCTGGCTGACAAAAGTATTGGTACAGGGTGAGGCCACTGAGCATCCCCTGTGGGAGAATAGTCCATTGATAATGCCTAGTAGGCTGAGAATTATTATAAGTAGGCACTGTGAAGGCAAACTTTTCTCTATCCTTTTCTTGTAAAGGTATAGTGAAGAAACAATACTTTAAATCAATAACTATGAGAGGCCATCCCTTTGGTAAGAGAGAAGGCAGAAGAATTCCAGATTGTAGAGGACCCATAGGTTGAATAACCTTGTTGATAGCTCTAATATCTGTCACCATTCTCCATTTTCCATATTTCGTTTTAACAACAAATACAAGAGAATTCCAAGGGCTGGTAGATTCTTCAATTTGTCGAGCACGTAGTTACTCTTGTACCAGCTGTTCTAAAGCCTGCAACTTTTCCTCAGCTAGAGGCTACTGTTTAACCCATATTGGTTTCTCAGTTAACCATTTTAAAGGTAGGGCTGTTGGTACCTCTGAAGGTTTATCAATTGCTTTGTGTTCTTGTACAGCCCAAATGGCTGGTGTCTGTCATATATAATATCTTCTAATATTTTCCTCAGAAACATAAGTTTTAGGGGCTGCAGAATGTTAATCTGGGTATTCCATTGCTGCAATAGGTAAGGACCCCACAAACTCACTGCAATATTGGCTATATATGGCCTCAGACTTCCTATTTGCCCTTCTGGCCCTATGTATTCAACCCATCTCATGCTTTGTTTTAGCTGAGATAAGGTTCCAATTTTCAGGAACTGAATATCTACCTCCTGAAGAGGCCAATTTGGATGCCAAGATTCTAGAATAATGATAGTTACATCCACACCCGTGTCTAATAAGCCTTCGATAAAAATGCCACTTAGACACTTTTGGTGATCAGAGCTTTGGTCTCTGATCATTTATAGAAGTCTGCCAGAATAATGTTTCCTATGTCCTACTGGAGTTTTTGACTCATCCTCCACATTTAACCCATCATTCAGATCAGTATTGCTTTTTACAGCAGGCATTGGATTTTTTAATTTTCCTGGCGAGATACGTTCTCCACAGTCACTGGAAATGACTAGACCACATTCGTCATGGGGGACTGCAAGAGGCCTCCCATGGTTTTTCCCAATGGTATCAGGTTGCCTTGTCTATCTTTTGTTGACCTACATTCATTGGTCCAATGTCGGCCTTTGCCACACCTCCTACACATTCCCAGAGGAGACATTATTCCTAGGAATCCCTTGTCTACAATCCATTCTCAGATATCCCATGCTACCACAATTAAAACATTTGGTATTTTGATGTCTTCTCTCACCATTGGAAATTGCTTCTTCTACCCAAGCTTCAGTACCATAGTCAAGTGTCTCGACATTCATTGTATGCAAGACCCATTCATCCATGGGTGCTGATCTGATCTTCAAAGGCCCAAGGATCTGTTTGCACTCAATGTTGGCATTCTCATAAGCCAAAGATTTGATTATTATACGTCTAGCTTCTGGGTCAGTTACCCCTATTTGTACAGCCCTAGTTAGTCTTTGTAAAAAGTCACTAAAAGTTTCTCTCTGACCCTATTTAACCCTAAGGTATGATTCAACTCTCTCTCCTAGTTCCTGAATCCTGTCCCAAGCCTTAAAAGCTGCTGTGCTACATAGGGATAAGGTGTGGTCATCATAAAGCTCTTGATCCTGAGGATCAAAGTCCTTCACCTAGAATTTGATCTAAAGAAATCTCAAGTCCTTTTGCTTTTTCCTGATGCTCTAAAAAAAAAAAAATCTAGCTTCTTCATTAAAAAATCACCTTCAAAGTAACTGCGTTCCACTTTCTAGGACTGCTGAGATTAACTGAATCCAGCCTTGCAGCATTGCTTTGCTACTGGAATCCCACTTTTTGGTCATTTCCCTAACAAAGGACGAATGTAGTCTGTAAACTACAATTGCTTGTTTAATTTCCTTTGGATCAGTCATATGTATGAGCTCCCATGAATATTCTTTGACAACTTTAGGGTACTTGGGGCCATGTACTCTTTCTGATGTTATTACTGGAAAGGCAGGCAGAACTCTGGGGAAGCTATCCCGGAGATTTTTACATACTGATGAGGTTAAACTGTGCCTTTGTACCTTTTGTCCCTGGTCATCAAATTTGATCTGTTCCTCAATCTTTTCGCATCTACTTACCACTGCCTTTTGTAATGTCTGGATCTTCTGTCCAGTGTTCTGCTCTAATGCCCTCATTGAGGATTCCAAGGTATGAAGTCTGTCCAGTAGAGATAATGGCTCATCCTTGGGCAAAATCTTCATAGCATGCATATTACCTTCCTGAGAAACATTCTGTCAGTCAATCTGTTATTCCCCTTCGACAGAGTCCAATTAATACATTCAACAGTACGAATTCTCTCAAATAATGTTTCAATCCCACTGTCATTGATTGGGTTTTATGTACCAAATTGTCTGTATCCTTCTCCAGAGTGCTGAATCTTCCTTTAAATAAATTATTGTCAGTCTGTACCATTTGACTGAGTTTTGTTAGTTAAATTGGTCGTATCCTTCTTCAGATTTCCAACCTCTTTTTTGAGAAGCTTCGTATCAGTCTGCAAAGACTGTACCATTTCTAAAACACCTCATTCTTAGCCCTATTGTCAAACCATATTTTAAAAAAAATTGAGGACAAGACTGATACCCAGAATCAAAAATAGTGATGTAGGAGGGACATCACATAAGTCTTGTAAAACCTCATACATGATGTAAGTAAAGAGGCTATTGAAACCTTGGACGGTTGGGTTGTCTGACATATTGCCCTTTTAATTTAGAAACTTATGATTTATATTTTGGATATTGAATCTTACCTGTGGTTTAATTAGTTGGATTATGTGCAATAACCGTTACCTGCCAGTAGGTGTCACGGGCCACCTACAAAATGAACCCAGCTGGGCCTAGCACTGCACCTGGAGTCACGTGACCAGTCTGAATCTGATTTTAGAGTGAAATGCTGCAAGATATGCTTAGATTAAAAATAGTTATTTAATAGAAATCACAGACTGTGTGCACCATGGTGGGCCCTGATTGGTCAGGAGTCACAGGGACAACAAGATAACAGAAGGGCCCCAGGAAAGCCCGTATCCCATCTGAGTTTTCATGCGGTGCACTGTGGTGGGGCACAGGCACCCGGGCAAGTGCTGGGACTGGAAGCCGTTCCAAGGTGTGTAATGAGATAATATGAAGAACCATGGCTGATCTGTAGCAAGAAAAGCTGCCCCTGCACAAAAATTCTATATCCAAATGAACTGCTGGCTCTGCGCACAGGCTGTGGCTGAGGCGGGCTGAGCCGGGCATGCTCCAAGCCTGGTGGCATGCAGCAGAGCTGGGGTTTCTAAAACCAAACGATGGGCACCAGATGATGATGGAAGTCACAAAATAATCACACACCAGTTCAGAATTATGAATAATAAAAGGCTATTTATTTAAGGGGAAAACTTACAGATCACAGTCCTCTGAGTGAACAGGAACAAAGTCTAGCAGCCGGAAGTGGGAGCTGGAAGCAAGAGAGTGAGCGCAGGTTTTACAGCTGCTTTCTACAGTATCAGAGACCACACCCAAGTGGGCTGGTATCTTAAAGGCTATTGACTGAAGGGGTGGAATGTGCTCCCACAGCAAATGTCTTGCCTTTCAGACACCTGGGTTGTGCAGGGAGTGGGGGTAGGGCGTCCTAGTTGTCAAACCTGTTTTGCCTATTTAGTGAATCCAGCATGGATATGTCTGGCCTGACACACACCTGTACTCCCAGCAGTGTAGAGATGGAATAAGGGATCCATGGTTCAAGGCCAGCCTTGGTTACATAGTAAATCTGCAGCTATCCTGGACTACATGAGACCCTGTTGATCCTCCACACACACCCACAGAAAGAGAAAAGAGGAAGAATGGGGAAGTACACGCCACCGATTGTTCTCAGTGTTGTGATGTTAGCTGGGAAAGGGAAAGAACGGAAAGTCCAGTTCAGCCTTCTTGTGAATTGGAGAAACACCAATTTTCCAGGCTTGGGATGTTCCACTTCTTTAGGAATTTAACAAAGGAATCCCTGCCTAAGCAGAGCGGCCATCATGACAAAAAGTTGCCATCTGTCTCCAAACAAGTCCTAGCGCAGGCCAGGCTCTCGCTGCCCTCCTCCCTCACTAGCGCAGGGAGGGACAGGTCAAGATCAGGTCTCTCAGGTGGGCATGGAGCTCAGTGGCAGAGGCTTGCCAGCCTTGCTCCAGGCCTGGTTACGATCATCAATGGTGACAAAGTAAAAGAAAACATCCAGTTGTTTTCCTCTCAAATGCTAATAAAATAGGCCTCAGGCTTTAATAGGCATGTTATAAAAAAGCAGATTAAATCTCTTCCAGTTTCGCACTCTAAAACTCAAGAGTTCTTTCTTATCATGAGAAAACACACAAAATACACAGTTAACACATTTGACACAGCCAGCACTAGGGAGACGTTTCCAGGACCTCTGCACCCTCTCCCCAGAAAAGCCCCTATTCTTTACTTATAATTTGATCAATCAAATAAGCATCCCTAAAGAAAAGTGTATTATATTACTGAAAAATAGTGTGGGTTATTTTTCTTTCCAGCTTCTTTTGTTCAATGTTCTTTTTTGCATGAGAGTCATCATATTGTAAATAGCTATGGCCCATGTTTTTTGGGTTTGTTTTTGTTTTGTTTTGTTTTGTTTTGTTTTCGGTGAGTGAGGTTCCCTTGTAATAGGCAGACCATGGTCTAGTTACATTGCTGGGCACTGACTTATCAATCTATGATTTTAAACTATAGGAATGGGGTATGTGGATGCGGGTGCCTAAGGCTTTGAATGCTGGAGGCTCCAGAACCCCTGGAGCTAGAGTTCCAGGTGGTGTGACTGCTCAGGTGTCCACTAAGGGCCTCTGCAAGAACAGTACATGCTCCTAATCACCAGCCATCTCTCCAGCCCCCAATCTAGGATTTCCTAAATTTATTTTGTTTTGTTTTTGAGACAGGGTCTAAAAGGATCACATCAGCTCAGGACCCACAAGACCAAGTTCTCAGCCCAAAGGAGATTTATTTGCCCAAGAGAGATGAAGGGCAGGGAATAAGAGACAAAGACAGGAGACAGAGGATGAGGGAGAAGGGGAAGGGAACAAGGGATATTTGCCCCAGAGGGACAAAGGACTGCCTCTGGATAGAGAGGAGACAGATGTGGCCCGTAGGAAAACATCCATTTGTAAAGGTGAAACTGGAACCCGGTGCTAGGATGAGGTTTTTAAGCCCATGTTGGAAGTGTTAACAGGTGAGCCAAAGGGGGCTTCTGTTTGCTGTGCTTCTGTGCTTTGATAGCTGGACCTTAGCAGTCAGCCTCAGGAAGTGATCAAACAGAGTAGACCTTGGTGACTAGCTTTAGGAACGCAATCTAACGGTTTTTAGCAAGGAAAATGGAATGGGGTAAAAGGTAAGGCCTGCCAGACCATGTTTGCCATGCTGGAGCAGGCTAGAGTCCCTTCAGGGTCTCCTGTATCCTAGGCTGGCTTCCAGTTTACACGCAGCCAAGGATGGCCTTGAACTCCTAGTCCTCCTGCTGGGGTTGTAAGCATTCATTGCCAGGCCTGCACTCTACCTCCACAGCCTCTAATATAAATACAGAGTTCATTTCTTCATGAGCCCAAGAAGTTGAGTTTGGCTTTAGAGTACTATAAAATCCTTCTTTCACATTCCTGGGCAGACTACAAACATTTTGTTTGTTTTGTTACTGTTATTTGCTGTTACTTTTCATTCTTTTGTGGACAAATTTGGAACACAGTGAATAAAGCATCTTTCTCAATGAGTAATGTCATAGGATTTCCCTTGAACTTGAGTCAGTAATCATAAAATAAACAAACAACTTGGGTGCTTCCTCCAGAGAATCAAGAAAATTGTTAGCATACAAGCTTAAGGAATTCGCTCAGAAAGCATTAGGGAGTATTTTCTCTGGCCCGTTTAAGGACAATAAGCCAAGTGGAACAAAGTATCGTTGATTTCTTCCAGAGCTGGGCCTACCACACAGCAACACATGGGTCGTCCCTTTCTGTCGGGTGTGAAGGCAGTGGGGACACTTGTGAAGCTTGGCTCCCACAGGCATGGGAATGTGTGATGGTCAGACAGCGCAGACTCCATGCACGAGATAATCAAGACCCCACCCCCCTTTCTCAAGCAACTCTAATGGGCACACTGTGGGGCAGCCAGGCCTTCTGTGGGAATCCATTAACAAATCCTTTAAATCTCAGCTTTCCACAAATGGGTAGGCATGTTACCTCTCTTAATAATAAGGATTGAAAATAGTAAGCAGCTGGCTGGGCCTAGGACAGACCTTCTAGGACAAAACTCCAATCATAGACCAGCACCACAGGACCCAGCTGGGCCAAAACATTTTCCCTTGGCCATGGTCTGAGCAAGGATGACTGACAGGGGTCCTGGAGAGAGGGGGGATCAGAAGCACAGTGGCAGGAGTCTAGATCTGCACTCTAAGTGCTGGGGGTGGGAGGACTTGTCCTCCAAAAGGATCCTTGTGTGAGCTTGCTAAGTGAACCAGAGTTATCTGGTCCTTCACTCTCACTGGTCCCAGAGTGAGGAATCCCCTTTACAAACCGTCCTTCTGGAAGTCCAGCCCAACAAGGCTGTCTGCCTGGGAGTCCATAAAAAATTCAGTTAGGAGAACAGGTATCAGTTGTTGGCTTTGTGGGCAGCTCAGTGGTTTGCATCTGTGTACCTGTTGCTGCTTGGCACATCCTATAGGATCCATCCTAGCGCTTATCTGCCCTACCCACACTGTGTAAATAACCCGACTGAAAAGGCCCCTCTCCATCTTGTTGGGGTTCCCACGATCAGGAACCACCAAGAGAGGGAAGTGCTGTCTGAAAAGTTTCTGTACCCCAATAAACCTCTTTGCTGATGCAATAATCCAAATTAGACCAAATCAAACTGAATTAGAAAAAGTCCAGGTTTAATGGATACCAATGCTCCCAGGTCTCCTCCAGAGAGGAGACTGGGAAGGAAGACCGGAAAACCATGAGTTTGTTCTGGGGGGGGGGGCAGTTTAAGTGCCCTGTGGGAGTGGTCTTGAGCATCTCTGGGGAGGGATCATTGTTTGGTGGACTTTCTCAGAGGTGGAGTCTGGACTGAGGCAACTCCCAGGAGAGGGGTCTTGGGATAGAACTTCCACCCAAACATCCCAGGCTCTTTGGGTATAGGGACTCCAGCTCCTGCAGGCATGGGGCAACATGGGAGAGGGGAGAGTTGGGAGTTGGTGGGCTCATGCTCAGCAGAAGGTGTGGCTGGAGAGGCATCCAGTTAACCGCCATCCTGGAGACCTCAGGCATCTGTTTCTTGAGGGAGATGAGAAGGCAGGTAGCTAGAAGAAAAAATAGACTGTTATTACTGGCCCTATGAATGGGGCTAGTCATGGGAAGTCATTAACTGCCAGGAAGAATAGGACAGAGAACCGCCCTGGTTGTACAGAAGAGGCAAGAGTGAATAAGTGAGACACGAGAGCAGGTATGCCCTTCAAAACCAGATTTTAGTTGTTGGGTAGGTATGAAAAACAGCCCCCCTCGGTGGGACCTCCAGATGAAAAGTTTCTGCGCCCTGATAAACCTCTCCCCACACACATAATCCAAATCAGACCAAATCAAACTGAATTAGAAAAAGTCCAGGTTTAATGAATATCAACATTCCCGGGTGGCCTTCCAGACCCCAGAGATGAGACTGGGAAGGAAGACCAGAAAACCACGTGTTTGTTCTCTGGGGAGCAGTTTAAATACCCTGTGGGAGTGGTCTTGAGCATCTCTGGGGAGGGGTCATCGTTTGGCGGGCTTTCTCGGAGGTGGAGTCTGGACTGAGGCACTCCCAGGGGAGGGGGCTTGGGATAGAACTTCCACCCGAACATTCCAGACTCTTTGGCTAGATGGGTGCCAGGGGGCTGGGGTGAAATTTCCACCCAAACACTGTCCTACCCTCACCCGATTTAAACCAGTTAAGACAGAAGTTGGTTGATCCCGTAGCATCTGTATTTGCCTGCCAAGGGCTCACACCAGATAGAGACTACTTGCCCTAGCTGACCCTGGCTCTTATCTCCACAGGTTTCGGCATGACCACCCCAGCCACGGTGGGTGGGAAGGCCTTCCTCATCGCATATGGACTGTTCGGCTGTGCGGGGACCATCCTGTTCTTCAACCTCTTTCTGGAGCGCATCATCTCTCTGCTGGCCTTCATCATGCGCGCCTGCCGAGAGCGCCAACTGCGCCGCAGCGGCCTGCTGCCCCCCACCTTCCGTCGAGGCTCCGCACTGTCCGAGGCCGACAGCCTGGCGGGCTGGAAGCCCTCAGTGTACCACGTGCTGCTCATCCTGGGCCTGTTCGCCGTGCTGCTAGCATGCTGTGCCTCGGCCATGTACACCAGCGTGGAGGGCTGGGACTACGTGGACTCGCTCTACTTCTGCTTCGTCACCTTCAGCACCATCGGCTTCGGGGACCTGGTGAGCAGCCAACACGCCGCCTACCGGAACCAGGGGCTCTACCGCCTAGGCAACTTTCTCTTCATCCTGCTCGGCGTGTGCTGCATCTACTCGCTCTTCAACGTCATCTCCATCCTCATCAAGCAGGTGCTCAACTGGATGCTGCGCAAGCTGAGCTGCCGCTGCTGCACACGCTGCTGTCCGGTGCCCGGCGCGCCCCTGTCACGGCGCAATGCCATCACCCCGGGTTCCCGGCTGCGCCGCCGCCTGGCCGCGCTGGGTGCCGACCCCGCGACCCGCGACAGCGACGCCGAGGGTCGCCGCCTGTCGGGCGAGCTCATCTCCATGCGCGACCTCACAGCGTCCAACAAGGTGTCGCTGGCGCTGCTGCAGAAGCAGCTGTCCGAGACAGCCAACGGCTACCCGCGCAGCGTGTGCGTCAACACACGCCAGAACGGCTTCTCGGGCGGCGTGGGCGCGCTGGGCATCATGAACAACCGGCTGGCAGAGACCAGCGCCTCCAGGTAGAGCGGCCGCCCGCCCCCAGCGCCGCGGACCCTGCTCGGGCTGCGCGCCGTAGGGCGGGTTTGCTTCAGTTCTTCTCTCTGAGATGGCGCTTTCTTAATCTTTATCCAATAAAAACGAAACAAAAAAAAAAAACAACACAAAAACAAAAAATGTTTTCTAAAGAAATACTATTTGGCCAGGCCTGACGTTATCAAGGGCAAGTTTTAGATGAGACTGTGATCTTTTGAGTCCCCTCTTAGAGAATTGTGGCCGCCAACAGATTTCTCTTCCTGGAAAAGAGAAAAAGTGGCACCCCAAATCTACCCCCTCCCCGCGCCAGTGCATTCCTGGGCTTTGCAGACAGGCACCAAAGCCTTCCCATGCGCATAAGCAGCTGGCAACCCCGAAGCATATGGTGCCGCCTTTCATGGCTCTGAATTACCTCCTCAGCCTTTAGAATCCTGGCCCAGCCTAGCAGCTTCCTTCTGGTCGTCAGAAGTGATATAGTCACAGTTTTGACAGGTGGGGGTAGGGAGCGCCATATGTTGCCTTCCCGTGTATATATATAGAACAGCCACTACACACCGGGAACGGTGTAGTATTATGCAATGAGAGGAAACAGCACCAACCGGCGGTCGGTGGCATCTCCCCCCACACTTGGAAATTGCAAATGGTGAGGGGCTTCGCTGGCCTTTTTAAGCCCACAGCTAGTCCACTTCGTGAGTTCTTGTGTAAACTCAGAGGGACCTGTAGGGAGAGGCGCTCTCTGACTGGGAGTCCTGCTGTGCTTCGGGGAGATCTCTGAAATGAGCCCCCCCCCCCCCGCCCCGACCTTTCCATTCACAAGCTTCACGCACCGGCAGGGCCGCTTCCTGTTACTAATCAGGACTGGTTGTTTCGTCTCAGATAAGATTTTGTTATGTTGTCTTCTTAACTATTGTTGGCCAGCTCAACTCTTCCCCCTTTTAGAGAGCCTAGGGGTGCAGCACACAGACCCCATCCACCTCCTTTCTGATTCTACCCCCAAGTGGGGGGGTGCTATAGCACCAGAAGCCAAAAGAGCCATATTGCAAATGTCAGACCATTAAACTCCTGTGCCTACCACATAGTGTTTAGGGGCAGGCACAATGAGATCACATTCTGAGCCCTGTGTGGTCTCCAAATAACCAGGTGGGTCTATTTTTCTCTGCATACTCTACACTGGAGGTGGAAGAGGCAGGAGGGATGGAGATACCAGAACCTACAGACGGGAGGGATGGTGGGATAAAAGTGATGTTCTGAAGAATGGTCCTCAGGCTGAAGGACAGAATCTCCCAGACTCCTGCTCTGCAGAGGGAAATCCAGACACCCAAGGCTTCATTGAAATGGCAGAATTTGAAAGCTGTGAAGGAACACACCTCTGCCTTTTTCTCATCTAAAGAAATGTCAACATTTAAGAAAAGTGTCCGTTCATGGTGTGACCCAATATACAACACTTCTGATAGGAATTTTTGCAAACGTTATCACCTGAATACTATCTGTCTCCCTGGCAGATGTGCCTAGAGTGTGTGTGCACATATGCACACACATACGCTCACACACACATAACATTAAAAACCACATTTGAATGCTGAACTCTTCTTTCCCCTTCCAGTTTCAGCTAGGAAGGAAAAAAAAAACCCAGGGCATGGGGGTTTAGTTTGGGTAATTTGTAGTATGGTTTGGGGTTGGTCTCTAAACACGGGCTTTTTCTGGTGAGGTAGGACTGGCAGGAGAGAGCACTCGGGAGGCAGAGGCAGGCGGATCTCTGTGAGTTCGAGACCAGCCTGGTCTACAGAGCTAGTTCCAGGACAGGCTCCAAAAGCCACAGAGAAACCCTGTCTTGAAAAACCAAGAGAGAGAGAGAGAGAGAGAGAGAGAGAGAGAGAGAGAGAGAGAGAGAAACAGATTAAAAAGCATTCAATTAGAGATGTCACCTAGGCAATGGGAAATAACTTGGGGAGCTGAGCCATCCAGAGGGGGATGTAGAGATTCCCGTGGCAGAGGCATCTGGACCAGACAAAATAGCAGTTTGCCCATTGGGAGGGAGCTTGGCAACAGCACAGTGGGACTAAGGCTCGGCCACCAAGTCACCATGTAATAAGACATCCAAACCACCATTCTGACAAATGCATAGCACTGCATGGAATCCTGCCTCCTTGGGAGCAGGGGAACAACCACCAGGATCCTCCTCCGGAGGAGAGAAACACCAAGCACTCCTTGGCAGCCTCTTCTATCGCCATGCTTCTGAGGCTCCCCTGAGTTGCCTATACCGCACAGCCTTAGTGGTTTTCAGTTCCTTTCCTATGCATCATTGGTTTTAGAAGAAAGCAATTGGCTGCGGTTAGAGCAAAGCCTCTGAAGGAAGCATAGGCACGGTTGGAGCGGGCAGGGAAAGGAAGCCCCTCTTTCCCTTCCCTCTTATGACGTCCCAGAGAAACATCTGTTCTCCAAGTATCTCGGGATCCAGTGACACATGTACATTGTTGTCTCTGTCCCTCTGGGCCCCATCACACAACACCAGTCTCAGTCCCACTGTGTGGTATGACATCCCATCATTCTCCTCTGCCCAGACCAAAGGATTCAGTGGCCCGGATGCTGCTGAGCTCTTGAAAAGCTGGGGCTCCCCAGGTCAGGGGACTTAATGGAGCAATAGAGTTATGTGGTGTGACCTCTTGTTTAAGAGAACACAGAAAAGCAAGAATGGGCTCTCCTATTGTTTGGAAACAATGACATTGCTAGGGACCCCTTTCCTAAGAAGGGCTCTATGTCCTTAGATGGCAACATCTCTTCCATGGTCACAGGTATCTCTAGTCTGACCCATGGCTGGCAGCTCACCAATGTTCTCAACTCCTGTGGGCTGCTGCTCACCTGCCTAACCTCAGGTCCACATTCACAGTGTCCTACTGGGTTGTGGGTTCCTGTAATGACACAGTAGGATGCCCATAACCTTTTGTCTTCTGGTTGTGGCTACACAGAACACAGAAGCCAGGGGCTGAGCCCCAGACCCTTGTAATGTTGAGCAGGTACATAAAGAAGCCACTGTCCATGTCACTGTTCACTAAAGCCATATAGTCAGCCCCTGTGTCTTCCGAATGAAACCCAAGGTCCTGGTGGGATGGTCTAAGGGCTAGGCAGTCTCAGGCCTTCAGCCCTTGGGCAGCAACAGGGAGCCCTACATATCATGCACAGGTGTACCCATGCACAGTAGCCTTACAAACAGCCACTAGCCCTCTCCTCAAGGGACCCTCCCAGGTGGGGCCACTTGAAGAAGAAAGAATTTTCCTGTTTAATTCTCTAGAGGTCTCCTTGGGTGTTGTTCCTCTCTGTGTCAAGGAGTTTTGTGTACAGTGCGCATGTGTTTGTGTGTTACACAGAAGCCAGCATCCAACCCCAGGCCCACCCCTAAAAATAGCTGGTCACCAAGACTCCCAGCAGGCTCCTCTTCCTACAGGTTCTAGGGTAAGGGTACCTGTGCCCTTATTAACAGAGGAGATGCTTCTGGGGGACTGATAACCAACAGCACTCTATCTTGTCTGCCACCACAGGGCCTGTGGGCCATCTGGGTCTATCTTAGTGTAACCTTTTACACTCTTAGGGAAAAAAAAGCACAAATCTCTATCAGTGTCTGGGAGGCCCTGCCAGGCAGCAGCTCAGGGCACTTCAGCATCTAGAAGAGATGCTGGGCTTGTCTGTCTATCACTAGGGTTGTTGGGTGACTCTGAAGGATCCTCCTGTAGGGTGGGAAAGGGGAAGGACCTTCTGAAGCCATTCCTGGCCCCACAGACATGTGGCCTGGAACTGGTGAGCCTGGAGAAGCCCTGGCACCAGCAGGCATCCTGCCGTGTGACGTCACCTAATGCAGAGCAAAGCCAGCCTCACTGTGCACTGAGGAGAAGCGATGGCCTTTCTGCACCAACCTGACCAGAGACCCCCGTCCCTCCTCCCAAAGAAGCTGGCCCTGGCTTTACAGCTCATTCCTTATGCTGCATCCTCTGGGGAGGGGTTCCAGCATGCAGGCGAGCCTACAGCACTTGGAAACAACACATTTTTCCTCTGAGCAGCACTTTCCTGAGAGAAACTAAAGGGTATTTAAATTATCGATGAATAAAAAGCAGCCTGTCACCCTTTGAGCTGTTTGCTTTCTGTCTGGTCAGAGCTCCTTTTCCTGCTCACACTGCCTGTCTAGGCTCCTCCTCCTGACTTCCTGCTCACACTGACTGTCCAGACCCCTCCTCCTGACTTCCTGATCACACCGTCTCTCTAGGCCTCTCCAGACATGACTACCAAATCATCAGAACTACCCCTGGCCCAGCCTGAGCTAAGGTTGGTAGAGTCAGGGCATGAACTGAACCACAACCATGCTCTCAAACCTGGTTGCACACTTGATCCTCCAAAGTATGCATGAAAAAGTGCTGACGCCAGGCCCTAGCCAGGGAATGGGACTGCCATATGTAATTTTCATGGGTCATACCTTATAAATGTTAGAGAGCAAATTGGACTCTGCTAGCAGAAGTTCAATAATAATTCTACTAGCTAACAACAGGTAAGAGGTTTATTTTTCCCCTAGGAAGGAGTTCCAGCACAGAGTCCCTCCACATCTGTATCCATATCTACCTATTTCCACACCATCCCATGGACCAAGGCTCTGTGGTCCAAGACCATTCACTTACATTCCAGGCAAGGAAAAGGTCTAGACAGATGCCTCCCTTCAAGGGCATGACCCCAAGACAACACACGTCACTCATTCTCTATCAACCCAAACTTATCATATGACCTAACATGGCTGCAAGCGGATCTGAAAACTACTTTTCTTCAAGTTAGCCATGGACTGCTGGGCCACTATGCCACTGCGGTAGGATCTCTAAGAGCTCACGACAAGGCCAAGTTTGTAGCTCTTTGTTATTGCTGGTAGGATTCAGACTCAGTGTCTGTCTTGTCACCATCTCTTCTCCCAGCAACTGTGCCCTATCAACAAGCCTGTTTGGAAGGAAACTGCCAAGGGATTCTGGGAAATGTAGTTTTAGACTTCCAGCCTCTGTTTTGTAAAGCAAAAACAGTATAGAGGCAATGTCTTAATTAAGGTTTCTATTGTGAAGAGACACCACGACCATGGCAACTCTTATAAAGGAAAGCATTTAATTGAGGTGGTTTGCTTACAGTTCAGAGCTTTAGTCCATTATTGTCATGGCAGGAAGCATGGCAGCATGCAGACAGACATGGTGCTGGAGCTGAGAGTTCTACATCTTGATCCTCAGGCAGCAGCAGGAGACACTGTGTGCTGGGCATAGCATGAGCATATATGAGACCTCAAAGCCCGCCCCCACAGTGACACACTTCCTCCAACAAGGCCATACCTCTTAATAGTGCCACTCCCAATGGGTCAAGCATTCAAACAATTGAGTCTATGGGGTCATATCTACTCAAACCACCGCAGGAAGCAGGTATAAAATATATACCAAACACCATTTGGGTAGTTCACAAATTCCTGTAACTCTGGACCCATGGGATCCAATACCCTCAGAAGACTTCTGTGGGTGTCTGCACACATGTACAAACATACACACAGAATGACTCACACATACACATAAATGATAAAGATTAATGTGTATGTGTGGCACACCACTCCCCTAGGACACCTTAGCCACCATGAGGCAAAGACGATTTACATTCTGGTGCTTATTTGGTCAGCAGTTTCTTATGGAGACAAGGTCTCACTATGTTACACAGGCTGCTGTAAGCACTTGACTCGGGGTACCTCAGTCTCCACAGGAACTACAGAACAATCGTTCCCCTCATGTTCTACTCTAGTCCACTTTTGAGAGTGCACTGCTTCATTTTGAGGGGCGCATTCACAGAGCACTGTTGGATGGCAAGGGACCGTCAACACTTCTGACCTGGCTCTGCCTCTACATGATTGCAAGAGTGGACTAGAGTAGGGTTCTTTTCTCATGTCAGCAAAATAAGGGGCTGGCCTTTGGTCTCTGTTGCTCTAAAGCTCTGATGACCAAGGGAAGAGGGGAGAAGTGTAAGGGGTCCCAGGGGTTCTCAACAAGAACCACATGTAGCAGCATCTACCGAGTGTCTGTCTAGCTTGAACAATTTATCCCACCTCTGTCTCCATTTGCTAGGTACAACAGGACCAGCCACCTGGATACAAGCCCACTCTGAACAGAACAGCTCCCTGCTGACGGTGCAGCTTCAGCATCCTACAGCCTAGAGAGTAGCACAAGCTCCAGGTTCTTGGTCTCTCCAGTTTCTGTACCCCAGGGGTCACATAAAGCATTGTTCTCTAGACACATGCTATCCTCTAAGGCCCCATGAGCAACACACAGATACTTACGTTACATGGATTTAAATTAAAATTAAATTTCCAGTCTTGGACTGGCAAGATGTTCAGCAGGTAAAGGGACTTGTCACCGAGCCTGAGGACTGAAGTTTGACCCTTGGACCCCCTATGAGCTGCCCTCTGACCTCCACACACTCACTGTGGCATGCATTCTCCCACCCACCCCACACACAATAAATGTAATAAACTTTTTCAAAATGCCCAGTCTTCAGTTGCAGTAGACACGTGTGGTCAATAGCTACATGTCACTCACAACCGCCACGTGATGGTTAAACTTCATTGTCCATTTGCGATCTGGAATCTCCTAGGAGACACACCTCTGGGCACGTCTGTAGAAGATGAACAAATGTGGGTGGTATCCTCCTATGGACTGGAGTCCTGGGTAGAATAAGAATGAGAAAACAAATGAGCAGTCACCTCTCTCTTGCTTCCCCAGCGTGACTGCAGTGTGACCAGTGACCATCACTCTGACCAGTACAACTAGAGCCACTCCTATTAACAGGACTTCCCCGCTAAGAGGGTGACACCCACAAACTGTAGCCAAAACACACTTTCTCCCTTGAGCAGCTTTGTCAGGCACCATGGGCGACAGTGCCAGCTTCTGGTCAGCACAGGCTAGTGTGTCTGTCCTTCCAGAAGCGCTTTCACAGACAGATCACTAAGATCAGAAGCCTGAACTCAGGGGCAACCTCGGGGCAGAGGAGCTCCAACCTTCACATCCTACTGTGGCCCCTCTACCTCCAAATGGCTTCTTCTCCCTTGTCCCCAAGAGAGTCCCAGGCACTGTTCATCATATGCATCCGTACATTCACATCCATACCCCACAGCAGAGTATCTGGTCACCCATCAATTTATATGAGTATAAATCCATAGTCTAGGGACATGACCGTGTATAAATGGGAGTGCCCTCCCACCACAGCTGCCAAGACCATGGGGCATGTATGCTTACACACGTGCCAGCATTGACCCAAGTACACATACATACACACACTCCACACAGCTACATGAAAGCCTAGGCCTAGGTGTCGTTGAAAGACACAAAGCAGAACTTTATGCCACTTCAATTCAGTCACTCACTGTGGAGTGTGCAGTGGCAGAAGGGAACCCACAAAGAGCCATTTGCATAATTGCAGGTGGAGGTAAATGAAGATTGGCAAGGATCAGGTCAACCCATCATTCCCCAGCCTGCCGGAGAAACACCTCCCTCCATGCATTCCAAGATCCAATGCAAGCATTGTGATCCTGGGACCTTGCCGGCCCTTGCCATGCTAACTCCCTAGGATGGGAAGAGGCAGCCTTAGTCCTCCATCTTGAGGATGTGCTCAGTGACCAAACATCCACTTCAAAGGCCAAGGTCCTTGTACAAATATACCTCAGCACCAGTACAAATATACTTCCTGGCCTACTTGGGCCTGTCACAGAAACAAAGGAACCTCCCAAAGTGGGCAAGAAAATGGGGTCATACTCAGCCATCTCCCAAAGAAGGCACATGCAAAAGTGTAATGTCAACTCGAGGAAGCCACGAGTCCACCTTTGTTTTGATAACAGAAAGCTATTTCCTCCACTATATGATGTAAAGTAGCAATGTTTGGGGAGGGAGAAGACACTGAAGGTTTAAGCTATAATATAGTGGGTGTTTTCATTCACGTTGATTCAGACCAGAGTCCCACTAGCTTTCTGAAATCAGGGTTTTTCTGGCCATCCTGGAACTCTGTTGGCCTCAAACTCAGAGATTCACCTGCCTCTGCCTTCCAAGTGCTGAGATTAAAGGCATGCACCACCACTGCCAGCAATAAGAACACAATCCTATCCAATTCTTTCTGTGTGAGGATTGTCTGCAGTGAACTTTATAAAGTGCCAGTGTCCAGCACAGACAATGAGTACCAGTTCCTTTCTTCCTTTCCTTGTGGATCCACCGTCCTTTCCTGTACCAAGCCTGATTATTCAGAACTAGTCACCCATCCACTCATCTATCCACCCACTGATCCATCCATCATCCATCCATCCATCTATTCATCCATCTGTCCATCCATCCATCATCCATCCATCCATCCATCCATTATCCACCTGTCCACCCACTGATCCATCTGTCCATACAGTGATCCATCCATCAGTCCATCCATTCATCTATTTATCCAGTAATCTATCTACCCATCATCCATCCATCCATCATTCATCTGTCCATCCATTCATCTATTCATTCAGTGATCTATCCATCCATCCATTCATCTATTCATTCAGTGATCTATCCATCCATCATCCATCTGTCCATACAGTGATCCATCCATCAGTCCATCCATTCATCTATTCATTCAGTGATTTATCCATCCATCATCCATTCATCCATCTACCCACCCAGTGATCCATCCATCCATCCAGTGATTCATTCATTCATTCATTCATCCATCCATCATCCATCCATTACCCATCCTGTGATCATCTATCCATCCATCATCTATCCATACAGTGATCCTTCCATTCACTGATCTATGCATTGAACCAGCCATTCACTCATCTACCCATCCATTTCTCCAACCACCCACCAATATGTGCATTATATCAATGTTTTGTATGTGTATGTGAACATGAATGTATGTGGTACAGGTGTGGAGGTCAGAGGACAGCCTTAGATATCAATCCTTGCTTTCCACCTTGTTTGAGACAGTCTCTTTGTTGTTTTCTACTTCATATGCCACGCAAGTTCATAGGAATTCTTCTGTCTCCACCTCTCCTCTCCCCACAGGAGCTCTGGGGTTGCAGATATTCATGTTATGCTGTTATGTGAGTCCCGGGAACTGGAACTCAGAAGCTCACACTTGCATGGCAAGAGCTTTTACCCCCTGACTCCCATCACTACACACCACCGCAAGTCGTTCATCAAAGTAGACAGGACAATGCATCCCAGAGGCAACAACTCAATATCCAAACTGGAAATGAACAACTGGGCAGGAAGTGAAAGTGTCCTAAGAGAGACCCAGAAACTGCACTGGATGACTAAACCCTCCCAGGCCTCTTTTCAAGTCCTACGCAAAGATAACTGCTACGGTTTTATCTTATCTGACGCAAATTTCTCTTTCCCTAATGAAAACTGCAGAACATTTAATACAAGAAAGATGCCTCACACTCTAATTATCTTAACCTGAGCAACGGCTTTGCCTTCACTTTCATTTTTCTGTATTCAGTGTTTAGTCACTCCTCTGAGGACAATGCCCAGAGCCAGATTTCTTCCAAAATTTTAACTGGACCTGTCATGAGGAATCCAGAAACTAACAAAACTAAACGAGGAGATGATGGATACGTTAAAGATGATTTCCATGGGTCTGTGTTTCCTGCACACAGTGGTGAGGAGGCAAGAAGCCAGGAAAGGGTTATTCAATACACTTTACCCCTAGAAGCCTCCCACCTCCTCAGTCAACCCTTTTCCTTGGGAGGAAAAGAAAATATTACTCGCTAGTTTGCAGCTGATGCAGTAGAAAATTTCACATTTTGTTGCCACAGTGAGAATGAGGGCCCATCATCATGCTGCCCTAGTTAGCTGAGTAATGCATGACGGGATTGAGAGGGAGAGGACCAGCCTGCAGCTGTGCAGTCATGGGAATCCGGCTGAGGCCTTGAGCTCCCAGCAGCTCTGAACTTAGCTGTCCCTGGGGAAATCACCTGCTTGGCCAGGGACTGCCCCCACACCTTTTTTAAAGATTTATTTAGTTTTACTGTTTCAGGGTTTTAATTAGGGTCTCTGGTCCTTTGAGAATTGATTTCTGTACCAGGTGAAAGATACAAATCTAATTTCACTCTCTGCCGGTGGACACCCAGTTTTGCTAGGACCATTTGGAGAATAGGCTTTTGCAGTGTAGATTTTTTTTTTTTGCCTCCTTTGTCAAGAATTAAGTGGACATAGCTTTCTTGGTTGTATGTGTGTCCTCTAGTCTGCTCCACAGGTCCACCTGTTTGTTTTTATGCCAGTACCAAGCTGTCTTCCTCACTATAGCTTTATGGTGTAATTTGAAGTCCAACGTGGAGATCCCTTCAACTATGTTCTTACTTCACAGTGTTGCTTTGGCTATTTGAGGTCTTTTGTGGTTACATATGAATTCTTAAATTTTTTTCTCTAGATCTGTGAAAAATTACTTTGGAATTTTGGTAGATATTGTATTAAATCTGTAGACTAATTTTAGTAGTATAACCATTTTCACAGTATTAATTCTGTTAATAGGCCAGGAGCATGGAAGATCTTTCCGTCGTCTGTTATCTCTTTTGCTTTCTTTTTTCAATGGAATGAAATTTTCATTGTAGAGACTCTCTCGCTCTCTTAAATTTATTTATTCTTATTTCATATACATTGGTGTTTTGCCTGAATGTATGTCTGTATGAGAGTGTTAGATCCTGGAATCACAGACGTGAGCTGCCATGTGGGTGCTGAGCATTGAGCCTGGATCCCCTAAAAGAGCCAGTGCTTTTAACCGCTGCACCCTCTCTCCAGCCCCAAGGCTTTCTCTTCATTAGTTAAGTACATTCCTAAATGAAATTTCTCTGTGAGTACATTGTTGGTGTATATAAAGGCTGCTGTTTGTTTGTGGGGGGTTGGGGTTTTTTTGTAGGCTTTATTTTTATTTTGTTTTGTTTTTGAGACAATGTCTCAGTATGCATCTCTGGCTAATCTGGAATTTACTATATAGATTAGGGTGGCCTCGCATTCACAGAGATCCTTCTGCCTCTGCCTCCCAAATGCTGAGGACAGTTTTTACAGCTCCTAGCACTGCCCTTTAGAAGCATGACACAACTGGCATTGCCATTGGTCTTCCAGCTCATCAGTTCTCATACAGGTGGGAAGACTGGGGAAGGGGAGAAGGGGCCCTGTTAATGAGGACTGTGGTCTTTCTCACTGGCCTATAAATAGGGCATGCACTCAGTAATTACCACTTGGGCTTGGTGCTCAAAAAGGCAGCTCAGATTCATTACTGTCAGCCAAGTTAATCAACCCCAAAAGGAGGGGAGAAAGCAGTTTCCAAACACATGAAGATTTATTATCCATTTTCATTGTACTTATAGGCCCTATCTGATGAGGATATGCCTGAAATTGGGGTTTGAGAAGCTTTATGGTGGAGCCAGGTATCCAGGCACCAGAAGCTCACCTGCTAGCCAGCCCAAGGCCCATCACCTGGGCCAGCATTCTGTCTGGCAACAATCACTCTACCAGGGCAGAACGATGCTTCAGTATTTCCAGCCAAAGAAGAGGCAAGTGAGAGCACTGGGGACAACTTTGTGCCTGTGACAGGAGGAAGGACATCTTTGTGCGGCCTGCCTCCTATATTCTAAAATGTGGGTGGGACCAGAAGTGGTGGCACCTGCCTTAAATCCCAGGATTTGAAGGCAGAGGCAGCCAGATCTCCGCAGTTTCCAGGTCGGCCTCGTCTATCTACACAGTGAGTTCCAAGATGACAGAGTTATATAAGGAGTCCCTGCCTAAAACAGAAAAGATCTAAAATGTGGAAGCACTGGATGGAATTCCTGAAGTTGTCTTGTCCGTAGGTGACTTCCAAACGTGTAAGGAACGCATCGTGATCAAATCCATCCCCAGCTCCCCACTCCCACTCCCTGCAGGCCCTTCCAACCTGCCCCTCCCCACCTCGTGCCTTCTCCGTTTGTTTGCTTGTAACCCACTGAGTCCAATGGGTACTGCCTGACTTGCTGGCTTGGTCTTGTGCCGATCATTATAACTGCTGTGAGTTCTTGAGGCAGTGGCCATGTCGTGTCCAGGAAACATTTCACAGCCCTCTTCCTGCTCGCTAGTTCTTAACAGTCTTTCTGCCCCCTCGTCCAGAACGTTTCCTGAGCCTTAGCAGAAGTGGGGGATATGTGGAGGTCAAAGGACAACCTTTGGACGTCCTACTTCTCTTTCCACAAGAATTCAGGTTGTCAGGCTTGGCAGCGAAAGCCTTTATCCACCGAGCCATCAGCTCTCTTGAATCATTATTATGACTGAGTTTGAAGACAGGCAGCTCAGTGGACGAGCACATATTTAGCACATGTAAAGCCCTTCCTTTGGTCCATAGCCTGTGTTGCATGCCTGTCTACATATGCACAGACACACAAACAGCAAGCACTCACTTGCACTTATGCATGCACACAGGCCCACATGTGCACATGCGCACACATGCACACACACAAATAGCATGCTGGGGAAGCACACAGTGGAAAGCACAGCCCCTTCCCAATGCTGCCTTCTTCTTCACTGTCCCTGAGGGAGCCACTTTCAACCCTCTCCGCACAGACCTCTAGCATTTTATCTCTAGTTTTCAGTAGCGTGCATATGTGGCTGTTTTCCAATTTTAGACATTATCTTACAAAGAGTAGCAGATTTACATGCTCACACCCTTCCCCCAGTCCAGTGTAGTTGTTATCCTAACACTTGCTGATATTTACATTTGCGTGAGCAGATGCATAGAACTCACAGAAGAGATACGGAGTACACTACTGTGGCACAGGCTCACACAAACCAGATGCCATTGTTATAAATGAAACAATGGAAGCACAGAAAGAGAAAGTCTCAGGTGACTTCGCTCACAGCCAACAATAGAGCTGGTTCACGGAAGTGGATGTGGTGACCAGCGGCTTGGAGGAGCGAGGGAGGAAAGAGCTGGGGAGCAGTTGATAGGCAAGAGCTTACTGCGCTCCTCAACAGCACAGAGACTGGACGTAGCAATTATGGGCTGCATATCTCAGAAGCAATTGTATCTCAAAAAGCTGGAAGAAATGATTTTGAGTGGTTTCATCACAGAGAAATGATAAGTACTTGGGATGTAGTTCAGAGGAGGAATGCTTTCCTGGGTCTGATATCTGGAAAAATGTTTATGGGCAGTCATGTTTAATATCATTTACATATAAACCACATATACATGCATGAAAAGATCACCGTCTGCTTTAACATATCCTTTATATGTTTTATTATTATTTAGGGTTCAGGTTTCCTTTTAGTTGTGTGTGTGTGTGTGTGTGTGTGTGTGTGTGTGTGCATGTGTACACATACACATGAAAATGAGATGACCACTTGCTGGAGTCTGTTCTCTTTCACCATGTGGTTCCCAGGTATCAAACTAAGGACAGAAAGTATGTTTTCTTGGCTAATGGGCTTTTATTTTGTGAAGTTGGGGAATGAACTGAAAATCTCATGTAAGGCTATATTCCTGAACCTATACCTCAACCCTAATATATTAGTCAGGCTTCTCTAGAATCACAGAACTTATGAAATGAAGCTCTCTCTCTCTCTCTCTCTCTCTCTCTCTCTCTCTCTCTCTCTCTCTGTCTCTTCCTCTCCCTCTCTCATATGGAATATATTGGAATGACTTACAGGCTGCAGTCCAACTAATCCAACAATAGCTAGTTGTGAACGGAAGGCCCAAGAATCTAGTAGTTACTCAGTCCCATGAGGCTGGGTGTCTCAGCTGGTCTTCAGCAGATGCTGGAATCCCAAAGAAGTGGGCTCTAGCGCCAGTGAAGGGATGGATGTGCTAGCAAGATAAGAGCAGCAAGTAAAGAGCAAAACCTTCCTTCTTCCATGTCCTTCCATAGGCTGCCAGCAGAAGATGTGGCCAAGATTAAAAGTGAGTCTTCCCACCTCAAGATCTGAATCAGAGTTGTGTCTTCCTACCTCAAATGTTCAGACTAGGAGTGGATTCATCCACTTCAAACCAGGCAGAATATCTCTCCCAGGTGTGCCCTCCAATTCTGGATTGTAGTTCATTATAGAAGTAGGCAAGTTGACAACCAAGAACAGCCATCACGCCTGGCTAGTGTTGTTTTACATTTCTGAATTGCTGTTAGGTTTGGGCACTTTCTGCCCCTTACTCATTCAGCCCTGAAAGAATGGCATTTGAGAACTCTAATCATCCAGTCTTAGGTTGCTGAAGAGGGAAGAAAACCAAGGGGGGAGGGGCAAGTTTAAAAGTCACCCAGACAAGCAGGGACTGCAGACCAAGGCTCCACTACTGCTCTCTTTAGTTCTACTGTGCCCTGGCTCATGTGGCTCAGACATCAGTTGCACATATTCAAAGCAGAATAATTATAAGAAAGCCTGGGCAACTCCCTCCAGGCCGGTTGAAGCTTTCTTAAGCTTGAGGAAGATCATACATGGCCTCCCAAGATTTGAGGACATTTCTGTGTCTTGCTCCAAACACTGCTAACACTGTATCTGTCCTGTCCCTTTAAGACTCATTCCCTCCCTGCCCCCTTCACCAAGGCAAGCTGATCTTCAGCTTCCTGCCTGAGTCCATTCCTCTCTCCCTCTCTCTCTCTCTCTCTTTGCCTCTCTCTCTGCTCTTCCCCCTTCTCCCTTTCCCTTCCATAACCCACTAAATAAATACCCAACTTCACTCTGCATGGTGTGCCTATCCATCTCTGTCTCTCACCGACCACATGGCTTCCTGCCTGGGACACAGCTCCCTTTGTGGCCTGCCATGGTCTTGGGACCTGCAGCATGGTCTCATGGCCCACTGCCCACTGCTGCCACTCAGGGACCTGTCGTATTTTACTTAAACCATTACACTCTCTATCACTGTCCACGCTTCTGCATTTGAGGTCTCAAAAGCCTCTGCCAATCCCCAGTTAGTTCTTTCTGCCTCACGCATGTGCGGTGATATTTTGTTTATGCTATGACAAATAAAGCTTTCCTGGAGGTCAGAGTGCAGAGCTGAGTCACTAGTTAGCCATAGAGGCCAAGCAGTGGTGGCGCACACTTTTAATCCCAGCACTTCAGAGACAAGGGCAGATGGATCTCTGTGAGCTCAAGGCCATCCTGGGCTACCCAAGATTGGATTTGTCTAAAAAAGAAATGGAGCTCATACAAAGGTGATCCTAACACTTGGGATCACATGCCTTTAATTCCAGCACTAGGGAGGCAGAGACAGGAGTAATATGGCTGGGCAGAGAGGAATATAAGGTGGGAGGAGACAGAGCTCAGGGCAGTCTAAGGATTCATAGAGACTAACACAGTCTGCAGTTTCATAGATTCAGTCTGAGGATTTGTAGGGACAGGGCCACCCCTTTGGTCTGAGTATTGGTAGATGTAAGAACTCTAGTAGCTGGCTGCTTTGCTTCTCTGATCCTTTATCTTTCACCCCCTGATAGCTGACTCTGAGTTTTTATTATTCAGACCAATTGGATTTTATGCTACAAGCATGTGGATTGAGATGTGAGCTCTCAGTACCATGGCTGCCTGCTGCCATGCTCCCACTGTGGTGGTCACCAACTCTAACCCTCTGGGACCAAGATCCCCAAATTAAATATTTTCATGTATAAGGTGTCTTGGTCATGATGTTTTGTCCCGACCATGGAAATGTAACTAAGACTGAAGTTGGTACCAGGCATTGGGCTATTGCTGTGATAGACCTGGCGGAGATTTTTTTTGGAGGGATGTGGACAACTTTGGGACTTTGGACTAGAAAAGCAATTGAATGCTGTAAGTGAAATGTAACAGGCCATTCTAATAGGAATTTGAAAGACAGCAGTGCTAAGAGTCTGGACTATGGAGGCCTGGCTCAAGAGGTCTCCGAGGGAAACAATGTCTGGTCATGTGATGTTTTGGCAAAGAATGTGGCTACTTTCTGCCCTTGTCCTAAGAATCTGCCTGAGGCTAAATTAAAAAGTCTTAGACTAATTTTGTTGGCAGAGGAGACTTCAAGACAGCCTAATATTGATTCTTTCACTCGGTTGTCAGTGGTCATGCTTATGCAGGTCTATAATGAAAATGAGCAAGTGTGGCAAAAAGAAACACAAAGTGTACAGTTTGAGAAAAGGAGCACCAGGAAATTTAATGTTAAAGCCTGTGCTATAAGGGACAAGGAGAGGCCTGCTGACCCCGCCCAACTAAGCACCAAAGTCCTAAAAAGAAAATGCCTAAGGAAGTGATGGAAAACCTATGCAAATGTGACTCAAGGAGAGGCCAGGCTCCATCCCAACCAGGCAGCCGAATTTGGCAACATGAGCCATGAGTTTCTGGATTTAGAGTCATATAGGATGCACAAGTAAAGGGGGCTGTGGAATGGTCCTCTATGGCTAAAGGGAGTCACTAAGGCCAGGCATGTGACAAGAGAGTCCCTCCCTACATGGAGGCTCTGAGAGACCATTTCACGAATGTAGCACAAATAAAAACCCAGAGACAGATATTGGGGTTCAGCATGAAGATCAAAGAAGCAAAGCAGTCAAGTCACTAGGAGTTCTAACCTCTGCAAAATCTTCACACTGAAAAGAGAGTGAGTTCCTGTCTCATCCTGCCTTATATTCCTCTCTAGTGCTGGGATTAAAGGTGTGCACCACCACTGCCTGGCTTCTATGGCTAACTAGTGTGGCTGCTGGGATTAAAGGTGTGTGACACCACTGCCTGGCCTGTATGGTGACTAGTGTGGCTGTTTTGCATTCTGATCTTCAGGCAAGCTTTACTTATTAAAATACAAATGAAATATCACTATGCATGAATCTGTGAAAGTGAAGCCTGGGTTATGCTGGACACCCCTGCTGGGTTTGGTGCTTGCTTTGGTCCAGTATTTCTTTACGATGTCTCCATTCCTCCTGTTTGGAATGGTAACATGTATTCTGTGCCACTGTATATTAGAAGTATGTAACTTGCTTTTTGAATTTGACAGAGGGTTATAATTAAGAGATTGCCTTGGGTCTCAGAAGAGACTTTAGACTTCTTAAATTGTGTTAAGACTATGTGTAATGATCTGTTCTGTTCCTTTAAGAGACAATCCAGGCCCACTCCCCCCTTCACCACCCCCACCCCCCCATCCACAGATCTTTCTTCCTGCTTGCAGCCCGAGTCTCTTCCTTTTTCTGTCTGCCTCTCAAAGAGGCAGTTTGGTCTCTCCCTTCTCTCTCTCTCCTCTTCTCCCCTTCTCACTTTCCCTTCCATAACCCACTAAATAATATCCAACCTCACTCTGCATGGAGTACCTATCCATGTCTCTGTCTCTTGCCTGCCGCTGTGCCTTCCTGCCCAGAACCAGCCGCCTTCAAAAACCTGTAGCGTGGTCTTGTGGCGTGCCCATCTGTCTGTCTCTCCTCGTGGCCCACTGCCACCACTCGGGGACCTGTGCCAGTTCCTACCTAGGACTGGCTGGTCTCAGGACCCGCTGCCCACTGCCGCTGCTTGGGGATCTGCAGCCTTTTTATTTTTACCATTACACTGTGGAAGGCTGGGGACTTTTAAAGTTGGACTAGATGTATATTGTATTATGATATAGCCACAAGCCTATGGGGACCAGGGGATTGAGTGTGGTGGTTTGAATGAGAATGGTCCACATGGGCACATATATTTGAATACTTGGTCCCCAGTTGGTAGAACTGTTTGGGAAGGATTAGAAGGTGTGTTGGAGGAGGTGTGTCGTTCAAAAGTCCACACCATTCATACCTAGCTAGCTCTTTCTGCCTCATGCATGTGGTTCAAGATGTGAGCTCTGAGCTGAGTATGGTGGTACACACCTTTAATTCTAGCACTTGAGAGGCAGAGGCAGGTGGAGCTCTGAGTATGAGGCCAGGCTAGTCTACATAGTTGAGTCCCAGAACTACATACTAAGACTCTGTCCAAAAAACAAAATGAACTCTCAGCTACTGCTCCAGCACCATGCCTGCCTACTGCTGCCAAGCTTCCCACCGTGATGCTCACGGACTCTAATCCTCTGCAACTGTGAGTCCCCAAATTAAGCATTTTATTTTATAAGTTGCCTTGGTCATGGTGTCTTGTCATGACAATAGTAACTAAGACTATTGCTTAAGGAGTCTTTAGAGGAACCCCCTAAACAGCTAGAGTCCTTCTCAGACCCTCAGGAAGTATTTACTGTGAACAATTTCTACAAATCGTGAATCCATGTTATATTAAGGACTTAGCATGGAGAATCATTTTCTTGATGAATACAACTGAGCTAGACAATGTTCTGCAATAAAACATCCCTGGATGCTTGATAATAAATATTAAAACCTCCATCATCATAAGGCTCTCGCTCTCCTGACTGTCCCATATGGCTGTTTATGTGCAGGGGGACACTTTAGACTGGTCAAACCACATCAAGTAAAACCGTGCTGACTGGAATCTGATCATGTTCTGAACATTGTTGTAAACTGTAGGGATGGAAGGAAACACTGTGGCCAGTGCAAGACAAGGCTACTTCCCTCTTGAGCAAACAAGAAGATGGAATCGCCACAGTGGCTGTATAAAAGGAGCTACCACCCCTACATACTGTATGGGCTGTGAGTGATGAGAGGCTTTCAGAGGGTCTGTGGCTTTGGAGCCTGTCCTGAAACTCGCTCTGTAGACCAGGCTGGCCTCGAGCTCACAGAGATCCGCCTGCCTCTGCCTCCTGAGTGGTGAGGTTAAAAGCGTGCGCCACCACCGCCCGGCTGGTTTAGTCTTTTGAGACAGTCTCACAGCGTAGCTCTGGCTGACTTCTGTGAGGGCCCACAGATGTGTGAGTGAGCCGGTTCCATCTTGACTGGAGGAGAGTTTGAGCTCATTTTCGCTCTCTCAAAGTCGTTGACAACAGGTGTGGCTACAAAGGAGCAGTTCTGACCTGGGTGTGGTTAACTGATGTTTTGGGTGTAGAGATGGATCCATCCACCTGGACCAAAGGTCGGAGAATTCAAGTCTATTCCTTTCATCATGTTAACGAAGTGTGTTGCCTCTCTGCCTCTTCCCCTTTTGGAGTGAAGTATATAAGCGTGTGGAAAATAAACAAGGTGGATTCAGTAGTCACTCATTGTCCCTCTTGGAGCTGTTCTGTGTTTCTGTCTCTTATTTCTCTTATATCGCTGTTCCATTTGCTTAATAATTCTAATCCTCATGCTCCTACCCTGGAACATATGAGTTTTGTCAAAGCTGTTCTTTGACAGGCCTCAAACTTCCTGTATAAGCACAGGTTGACCTCAAACTTCCTATATAAATCCAGTCTGGCCTCAATCTTCCTATATAAATCCAGGCTAGCCTAATCTTCCTATATAATCCAGGCTGGCCTAATCTTCCTATATACTCCAGGCTGGCCTAATCTTCCTATATACTCCAGGCTGGCCTAATCTTCCTATATAATCCAGGCTGGCCTAATCTTCCTATATAATCCAGGCTGGCCTAATCTTCCTATATAATCCAGGCTGGCCTAATCTCCCTATATAATCCAGGCTGGCCTAATCTTCCTATATACTCCAGGCTGGCCTAATCTCCCTATATAATCCAGGTTGGCCTAATCTCCCTATATAATCCAGGCTGGCCTAATCTTCCTATATAATCCAGGCTAGCCTAATCTTCCTATATACTCCAGGCTAGCCTAATCTTCCTATATACTCCAGGCTAGCCTAATCTTCCTATATAATCCAGGCTGGCCTCAAATTCAGGATCCTTCTCAGTACTGGGATTACAGGTAGGTGTCAGCCTAAGTATAGGTTCTAAAGCAGAGCAATAGAAGCTCTGTCAAAAAAAGAGGTGTGGACACGGTGAAGGGGCATCAGGCAGAAGCTGCTCTTTCAGGCTGGGCTGCACTCCAGTTTCACGCTAACACTCTGTCATTCTGGGCATTTCCATTCTCTTGCCTGACCACACACACACCCTCCCTTAACCCAAACATACAGAATCTGTGTGAAAAGTCTCTTTACTCATTTGTTCTCCACAGTTAATTAACAATGTTTATTTCAGACCAGGGACAGGCTTTTCCTGACTATTCTGCACACCATTTTAATCAACAGAATGTAACTAACAAGCTTACAGATCCATTCAATACTGAATCAGCAGCTCATACCATATGCTAAGGGTAAAAACACACTTCCCCAAAAAAGCTAAATGCAGAAAGACCAAGGATAGAAGATGTATTTAATACTCAAGAAGTATCACAGGATGTGCTTAGTATGTGGAACACAGAGACTTTGAGAGGAACAAGTTATTCTTTAAATATACCTACCCTTGTCACCTGGCCAGCTAAGCTGGTACAGCTGGCAACTTAATGTATCTAAATACACATACACACACACACACACACACACCTTCTTCCACTATCCATTTCGTTATATTTAACCCCCAAAAAAATTTTTGAGGAAAAGTATAATCAATTACAAAATTATATCTCAGATGGATTTGGTGGGGGCATTCAAAACAGGGTTTCTCTGTGTAGCCCTGGTGGTCCTGGAACTCGCTTTGTAGACCAAGCTGGCCTCAAACTCAGAGATCCACCTGCCTCTGCTTCCTAAATGCTGGGATTAAAGGAGTGTGCCACCACCACCCAGCTCTTAGAAGTATTTTTTATTGTGTTTTCTCTGAGACATGGTTATATGCTAACAGATTTCCAGCTAACTAGTGTTGAGTTTGTAATTTTAGACATTAATAAATTTGCTTTCTTCTGGAATTACTGGTCAATATTTCAACTGTGGGGGGAAAACCCACTAAATTACAGCTAGAGATGTATATGAATTACCTTTTTAAAATACAGATTTGCTTTTATGATTTTTTAATTGTGCATGTGTACGTTATCTGTAAGAGTATGCAGACATGAGTGCAGTACCCTAGGAGGCCAGAGGCCTAGGAACTCCTAGAACTGGAATTGCTGGCAGTGGTGAACCTCCGTGTGGGTGCTGGGAGTCGAACTCAGATCCCCTGGAAGAGCAGCCAGAACTCTTAACGGCTGAGCCATCTCTCTGGCGCAAATGCAGTCTTTGACAGGTGAGAAATCAGGTTGTTTTGGGTTCTAAAAGGAAGGGGCCTCTAAGCAAAGGCAGGTTGTTTTGTTAGCATGTGTGGGAGTCCAGCCCCTGTCCCTGGCATCCTAATCATTTTTCAAAAATGTCTTAAAACTAAAACGAAGCTTCTTTTAGATAAATGGAAGGAGCCTGGCTGTTAGAGCTTGACAGACTAAATGTTTTCTTGGACTCAGCACCAGCTTCTTGTCTCTTGTAGTCCTAACAACTAAAACCATAATAGCTGATTTCCATTTTCAACACGCTTCCGTACAGCAATCTAAAAACACCCTTTCGCAGCCATCCAAGGGATGAAAATATTTCAGCGCAGTTTAAAAATTGCTTTTTGAATTATATAAAAATTCCTGGCTGAGTCAGGCATGGTGGCACATGCCTTTAATCCCAGCATTCAAGAGGTGGATGGATTTCTATGAGTTCAAGGACAGCCAGGATTACATAGTGAGACTGTTGTAAAAACAAAACAAGCCCTACAGTTGGTCATGGCGTAATAGTTGGAAGGTTGAGGCAGGAAGATCTAGAGTTTCAGGCCAGCCTGGAAGCTCCCATCTCAAAATACAAACCACACACATATTTTGTCCAAGTTGGCCTTCTTCCCAAGCTTTTGCTATTCAAAAAAGGAAAAGCCAGCATCCGTCAACAATGAAGAAAAAGAGCACAGTAAACTATTTTAAAGGTTAGGCTTCATTTTCAATTTCTCTTCACACTAAAGTTTACATGTCTGAAACAAAACTGCACGACTGAACAGTGATTAAAAAAGACCTGCGAAGTCACACTCAAGGGAACGCTCCTTCCAGACTCCCTGGGAAAAGGCCCAGCATGACTCTTGGGGCTCACTTGACCATTTGTTTCTTTAGTCGTACCCTGCAGTGGGCACACTTCCACACTTCACTCAGGCATTCCACACTGGTCTAGAGAGGATGGTGCAATGGCTAAAAGCACTTGCTCTTCCAGAGAACCCAGCTCCCACCCACGTAGTGGTTCCTGTCTGGAGCATGAGTCAGAGGATCCAACACCCTTGTCAGGACTCCATGGGCACCAGGCATGATGTGATGCAGACATCCATGCAGTAGAAATACCACACACACAAAATAAACAATAATGAGTAAATTTCATGTAAATCAGGGCAAGTACTCTTTCCTGTTCCTTTGTTGCTCCTTTGCGGGCTGTAGCTAATTACCCACTTTCAGGTAGTGTGAACATTCTAACGTCCCCCAGGAACAGGACATTTTAGAATGCTGGGGCCATGATTTAAATTTTACAAAGCTTATACCCAGCAACAGTGCCCCCTCATATCCTGACTAACAGTGGGCACTGTCACTTGGAACTAGTCAGGTCTGGAGGAGGATGCAGGAGTAACTTGGCATGGAATTCTGTGTCTGGTAATTATAACACTGGGGGAGGGAGTTTGATCTCTTAGCTCTGGCCTACGTAGGACAGGCTGTGAACTCAGATCCACTTGCCTCTGTCCCCACGACCAGCCGAAAACCCTTCTATGTTTACAGCTGTCTACTTACCTTGTCTTTTGGGTGAAGTGACCTTTACTGATATTGCTCCGATACCATAATTATCCATTTCATGTCTATAACCCAGTGGTTTTGGTGTGTTCACAAGTGTGTACACACAGACCTAAACTTACATCTCACAAATGCTGAACCCAAACCTCAGCCCCAGACCACTGCTTATCAAGTTATTTCTGGCAGATGACTCAATGCACAAACAGACCAAGTATGAGCCCGTGACTGGCTTCACACTGCACAGTTTTAGGACTCACCCTATCTTACCCATATATCACTTTGTTTCTCTTAACACAGATTAACATCAAATAGACCACATTTTATTGACACACTCACCCGCTGCTAGGACACTGGGACGGTTTCCACTTTTGGCTACAACGAGAAATGAAAATCTTGATGTTTGTGTGCCAATTTTTGTTGTGATGTTTTTCTTTCTCTTAGACAGACACCCAGGACAGGAACCAGCTTTTTACTGCTTGGGGGACCTACCAGATTGCTTTTCCAAAGGGGTGGAACTTTTCTACTCCCATAGGTGTACGAGAGTTCCGTCTCCCCACACCCTTGCCAATATTCACCTCACTCTAACCATCCCAACTCAGTCAAGTGGGTCACGTTTTTTTAATTAAGAATTTTTAATAATACAATCTTTTCTCATTTTACATAGCTATCCCCGTCCCCACTCCCTCCCCTCCTCTAGTTTCTTCCACCTTCCCCCCTCCCCATCTACTCTGCAGAAAAGGTAAGGCAAGGGTAAGGTAGACTTACCCATGGGAGTCAACAAGTCTGACACTTCACTTCAGGGCAGGACTAAGCCCCCCTCCCCAATCTATGCTGAGCAAGGTATCCCTTCAAAGAGAATGTGCTCCAAGGACCAGGGGATAAATCCTGGTCCCACTGCCAGTGGCCCCACAGACTGTCCAGGCGGTTCGCTTTAGGTCTCAGATCTGTCCCTTCTCCCTGGCTTATCATCCATTACCATTTCTAGGGAAAGACAGTTTTGCAGGTCTCTTGCCTATTTTGTTGTCAATCAGTTATATAGAAATTTTCTGAGGCAGGGTTTCATTATGCAGACCAGGCTAGCCTCCAACTCTAGAGAGCCTTCTGCCTCTGCCCCCCACATACTGGAATTAAAGGTGTTCACCACCACGCTAATAATAAAATTATTACTATTTTGTTTTTCAAGACAGGGTCTCTCTGTGTAGCCTTGGCTGTCCTGGAACTTGCTCTGTAGACCAGGCTGGTCTCGAACTCCCAAGAGTCCTGGGATTAAAGGCGTGCACCATCACCGCCTGGCTTAAAATTTTTTTATTATTATGTATGTATGCAGATATTCATGGTCTCTGTTTTGAGATTCTTTTTTGTACAAAGCCTACAGGTGATATGAGTAGAGTAAATGTATACAGTCATATTGCAAAGGAATACAAGACACACCAATTCTACAAACTACATGACTTTATTTATAAAATTTGCCATATTGCTTAAAGATGCCCTTGCCCGTTAGACACAGTTACAGATCTCAACTTGAGACTATTTCTGGAGACGTTTCAGGTAAAGATCATTAAGTACTCGGGCGCTGACGGTGAGCACGACGACGACACAGGGCGAGCTTGTCTCTGCTCTCTTCGTGCCCTGGCGCTTTCTCATGTGACCTTTATTCGTGAAATGATTTCATTTACGAAACTATTATTCTTTGCAACCACCTCGGCTTTCAGCTGTCTCAGCTTCAGCATGATGCTCTCCTCCGACATGTCAGTAAAGGGCACTTGCTTCACCTTGGACAGGAATTCCACAATAATCTTCTCACCTTGCTGAAAAACACCCATGTCCCACCATCATTAAAACGTCTCTTTAAAGTCACTTTCGGCAGTAATGAACTTTTTTCTTTTAAAGATTTCTTCTTATTCACATGTCTGTATGACATATGTCCATGACTGTCCTTAGAGGCCAGAAGATGGGGTTGGGTCCCCTGGAGCAGCAGCAGGCACTCTTCCTCCAGCCAGAGCAATGGACTCTTTAACTTTGATCTAAATGAGCTACTCAATGTTTAACAAGTATTTTTATATTAAGTGGGCAAGCAATTCTTAGACTCACAAAACCCTTGGTTGCTATGAATGTCTCCAGAGCAAGTCATTAATAAGACATTTATACCTTTTGGGTTTTGTTTTGTTTTTTTTTGTTTTTCAAAACAGGGTTTCTTTGTATAGCCCTGAAGTTCTGGAACTTGCTCTGTAGACCAGGCTGGCCTTGAACTCACAGAGATCCACCTGCCTCTGCCTCCTGAGTGCTGGGATTAAAGGCCTAGTGATATTTATACTTTATTTTCAGATGATAAGGAATTGAGAGTTAGTAGTTCTTCAAGCCCTCTGCTTTAACTGACATGAAATTTAATCTTAGGGAAAAAGAATTTAAAGATTATAAGGCACACTTTAGTATAAATCTGAAATTCTCTTACATGCACACATGTGCACACATGCGTGTATGTGCGTGTATGCAGGATGTTTCCATTTCCATTTACTGCTCAGTGTTGTACAAAGGACATGATTGTTACTTTGAGGGTAAGCTCCTTAACTCACACTCTCCATCTATAAACGCCGCTATTATCAACTTCACACATCTGTCCTGAGGAGTCAAGTGACTGACAGCAGATCTGAAGGCACGCAATGACCTTTATCAGACAGGCACCAGCAAGCATCCAGTAGGTAAGCAGCGGATGTCTAACTAGTAAAAAAGAAACACTTCTCCACTAAAAATCACATAGAAGGAGCTGGCAAGATGATGCAGAGGGCAAAGGCAAGCCTGGCCACCTGAGTTTGACCTCTGAGACCTACATGGTGGAAGCTGAGAGCCAACCCTGTCAGCTGTCCCCTGACCTCCACATGTGCACCAGGGCACACACGATCTCTCTCTGTCCCCCTCAGCACCCCCACCCCCACCCTAGGGAAATTCAAACTCCTGCACATACTTTCTAAAACACAAAGACAAACCCTATACTAACAGCAGTAAGAATGCTGTCTCCTTTAGCTTTAAATCTTTTCAAAGCATATCTTATTAACAGAAGTACATGGTTTCGGTTTTCTTGGAAACCAGGAATTCCATGGAGCAGACTGCCTGGTTCCAACCGCCAGAATCTGTGAGTTTGATATATCAAGGGGAGGGCGGATTCAAAACCACTTCACGCTCAGGGTGGCAGCTTTCCACATCTAAAATTAGGAGCAAGCTATGCTTTTCCTTTTTGTGTAGCAACTATCTACCCCTAAAAACACGCGCTGGGTGAAAACTAAAGACATGCCAAGTCAGTCTCCCCAATATACAGCGCTGTAGCGCTGCCAGGAGAGGCAGCAGCGGGGACTCTTTACTGAGCAAGGCTGTGGCTGCTGCTGCGAGAGACAAGTCAGACATCTGCCGCAGCACTGTGTGAGCATCGAAATCTGACCACAACTCAGAGAAGGCTCAACACAAGAGCCGCTCTGGGAACAAACATTCTGCCCACAAACAGCTCCTTAGTAAGTCGGACACAGCCATTTCTCCTACTTGCTTAAATACATTCTAAACAAAATGAAGGGTGGGAACTGTTTCTGTTGTTTTACTTACTCAGTTTAGCTGGACATCTACAGGTGTAAAACTTAATCTAGACTAACATATATTTAAATTAATTCTTTATATTCTTTATTTCTACAATCAAATCTAGTACTTTAAATGATACTGGGGAGCAGTGTGGTGAAACAGGAGCTGGGGGGGCAGTGTGGGGTGATGGGGTTGGGGGCAGTGTGGGGTGACAGGGGTTGGGGGCAGTGTGGGGTGACAGGGGCTGGGGGGACAGTGTGGGGTGACAGGGGCTAGCTCCAGACTCCTGCACGTCCATCATACAAAGGAAAATGGCACAGAAAATAGAGAGAGAGAGAAAAGCTGGGAGCCAGATATGATTGTTCACATGTTTAACCCCAGTGCTCTTGAGGCAGAGGCAGGTAGATCTTGTGAGTTCGGGGTCAGCCCAGTCTAAATGGGGAATTCTAGCCAAAGCTATCTGATGAGACCCTATGTCAAAAAACAAAACAACCCAAACAACAACAACCAACTCAGGGATATTTTTGGTTATGCTAAGAAATGAGAGCCAGTAAGACCTATCAAAAAGCAAGTACTGAAATCCTATTAGGGGAAAGCCCAACTCACTGTGGTTCCAATATGTAAAACAGAGGTTCAGTGACTAAAGCCAAGATGACCAACCTCTCTGTCCAGGCAGCATCTCTTTGCGGCTGGTTCCATTTCCTCGCGTCCCTGTGAGGTTCCAATGTTCTGAAACTCCTCAAGCTCGAGAGCTTTCTGTCTGGCGCACTCTATTACATGCCGCGGGAAATTAGCAAGCTCGGCCACATGAATCCCAAAACTCTGATCACAGACACCTGCAGGAAATCAGGGTGGAAAGAAAGAGCAGATATGCTAATGGAGTGTCCTTTTTATTGTCCTGTTAGAAAACTTATTTTAGATTATTTTAAATGCATTAGCCAAGCGGTTCAGGACACTCAGAGGAAACTTTCAATGATGTGACTCACATCCTCACTCTCACTGAGGCAATGAGCGTGCTCGACCTGAGTAACAGTGAACTCAGAGGCTGTGCGGCTGCACTAAGGACAAGTGATGCTACCACTACAAAGCTGCTGTACCTCAATTATGCACCAACTGCTTTAAAAAAAAAAAAAACAAAAAACAACTAGGTCTACTTATTTATCTCACACACTCTACCTAAAGCAGGACTTCTCAATTGGACATAAACAAGATCTGCTAGCACACCCACAACGAGGGGTGAACTTACTTCTCATTCTAAAGTGCACAGCACACAAATAACAAAAGCAGAACCAGAGTTTCATGCTGAATGCTAGATATACTACAAATACTGTCTTCTCTAACAAATATCAATAATGCAAACGCAGTAACTCAAAGTAATTCCTATTCAGCAAAAACAACAAAGAGGACAACATCAAGACTATGTGAGCAGTAACAAGAACAAAAACATGTTCATGGGAAGTCAAGACAGACATGTGAAAAACCTTATCCCGGTGACTGGCGAAATAACCATCCACTATGATAAAGAAGCCTCTGCTAACACTGTCAGTGAATCTGCCTCACCAGGTTCAAATGAACATGTTTCCAGAACATAACCTTAAAAACATGAAGAGCCAGAGATGGCTCAGTGGCTAAAAGCGTGGACAGCCCCTCCAGAGGACATGAATTCAGTTCTCAACACAAGTCCCTTCAACTCCAGCTGGAGGCCATCCAAACTCTCCTGGACTCTATGCCTGTATTCATATGCACTAACCCATACACAGACAAGGCACACACACACACAGTTCAAAAGAACGTAGATCCTTTGAAAACAAATCATGTCAACAGTCTCTCTCCTCCACACACATACTTCAAAACACAGCAGCAACCTAAATCTGTAACTGGAATAAACCAAACCCTCTCCCCCTTTATCATTCTGATGCAGTAATGCAGATAATGTATACTGTTCTTTTCTCTAGACAGCCAGTAGTAAATGTGTCCTTGAAAAAAAAAACCAACAATTAATAACAACGGAGAATAAATAATGTGACAGATAGATACCACTTTAGGCAGTAAGTTCCCGCCTCGAGTTGTGTGTGCCCACCTTTTTTAACTTGGTAAAGCATAGTTAAGGTTTCTTCACTTGTTAGTGCAGTGACGTGCAAATTGTTGACAGTTGGTATCTGGCTGGCCAGAGCAGTAAGTTCATGAAAATGGGTTGCAAACATGCAAAAGGCACCAATCTTCGTTGCAATGTACTCCGATATAGCCCATGCTAATCCAAATCCATCGTAAGTAGATGTTCCTCTTCCCAGTTCATCAATGATTATCAAGGAATCTTTAGTTGCTGATCTGAAATGTACAATTATAGGACATAAAATGTAGTTTGAAGCCTGGTATGGTGGCACACATCTTTAATCCCAGACTTTGGAGGCAGAGGCAGGCAGATCTCTGTGAGTTCAAGGCCAGCCTGGTCTACAGAGTTCCAGAACAGCACAGAGAAATTCTGTCTCAAGAAGCCACACACACACACACACACACACACACACACACACACACACACACACACACACACACACTCACAACGTAGCTCGGGGATCATCTCAGAAAAGGGAAGACAAAGAGGTCTTGGGTGTCTGCAGCAGAATATTATTTGTTGAACACAGGACACAGCACACATGAATCCACATCAGCGAGTTTGATATGTGTTATCTCTCCCCACACCCTCTCTCTCGGTTTTTTGAGACAGGGTATGCCTTTGTAGTCCTGGCTATACTATAGTTCATTATATAGACCAGGCTGGCCTCAAACTCACAGAGATCCGCCTGCCACTGCTTCCCAAGTGCTGGGATTAAAGGTGTGCATCACCACTCCCTGCGTTTACCTCTTTTTCTGTCAACTGCTACCTCATTTTCTTTTATAAAGTTGTAGATTTAGACATATTGATCAATTACTAAACCACTCATTAGTGTTAAACTGCAACCTCACAAAGTATTTCAGTACCCTTTAAAACAGCAGTAGGAAACACAGCAAACAAAACCATGACTGTAAAAGCCATCAGGGAAGAAGTATTTTCACCATTAGAACGTTAAAGATTGGGCTGGAGAGGTGGCTCAGTGGTTAAGAGCACTGAGTGCTCTTCCAGACGACCTGGGTTCAATTCCTAGCACCCACGTGGCAGTTTACAACTGTCTGTAACTCCAGTTCCCGGGGACCGGACACCCATGGCAAAAAAACATGCACATAACAAAGAACTTTAAAGCAGAGAAAGGATTTGAATAAAGGACAAGAAGATTCTAGGTGTTGTGAACAGTGGAGGTAAAAGCAGAGGTGACCACTGGGAACAGTAAGAACTTAGTATTTATTTTATGCAGTGTATCTGTATGTGCTTTATGTGCACCACGGGCACACAGGAACACATGCTGGCCAGAGGCTTCAGAGGTGTTACCTCTGCAATCAGAGTTTCAGACAGTGTAAGCCACCATGTGGGTGCTGGGAACCAAACCAGCTCCTCTACAAGAGCAAGAGCAGTAAGTACTCGTAACAGGTGAGCCATTTCTCTGGAACAAGAACTTTGTTTTTAAAAGATTATAAGCTGCTTCCCCTGTTCTGTTTTTGGAACCCAAGCTAGAATCAAGCAACCAAGATTGAGTCACTGTCTACAGATGAGCCGGGACAGCAGGCGTCCCAGCTCCAATCACCCTTTTAAGGTCGTATAAAGTACATACAGCTCACAGGCAAACAACTGCTAAACCAAGAATGCCTATCTCATTTACAGATGAATCCATAAATGTAGTTCACACAGAATGGGGCCACGCATCTCCATTTTCAGGGGATGAGGACACGCACGTACCTGAGGATAGATGCAGTCTCCAGCATTTCAGCCATGAACGTGGAAACACCTTTTAGCTGACTGTCACCAGCCCCAACTCGAGCCAGGATGCAATCCAAAATGGATACCTCTGCTGACTCGCATGGCACAAAACACCCAATTTGGGCCATGAGTACAATCACCCCAGTTTGACGAATGTATGTTGATTTACCTCCCATGTTGGGACCTATAAAATGAATTATATCAAAAAGCAAGACTTTTGATTTCTTTTACCAACAAGACACTAGTAGTTCAAAACTATAACTGAAGATTACTTAAGTCACAATGACACCCAAAGCAGACACAAAAGCCATCAAGAACACATGCACAAAGTCACTGTCCATAGCCTCCAAATGCAATGTTCTTACCGTTTCTTCAGACAAGCCTACACAGAGCCCTTAAACAAGAGAGAGCTCATGAAATATACAGCTAACCTGGAGTCTGACTGTGGCAAATAAATCTACATATATTACCCTGGCTAACGATTCTGGCAGACTAATTTAATGATGTCAAGAGTAGACCCAACTGATAGTCAATAGTATTAGTCATTAATAAGTGGGCTAGTAATGAATAATCAGCCTGGGCAAACTCCTCATATCACTTAAACTCCATGCTACACAACCCTTCTTTTGGCAAATGTACAGTTTCCTTGTTTGGGTTACACAATTTAAATACCCACTTAGGAGGTGACAGAATGGAGTCGTCACCTGCCCAGCACCCGCGGCACTCTTACTTCCCTACTGTTCTCTAGACTCTGGACTGGTTACTCTCTGCAGACAGCTCAGCCCCTCTAAAGGAGTCTGAGCACAGTGCTGCATCTTAAAGGGCTTGCTACCCCAAGCTTTCCCAGCAAACAGGTCCAATCTCCACACACCGACTCTGGTGAGCTTTGTGGGTCAGACAACGTTTCTTTTAAAGGCTCTGAACAACTGAAACGGAGGAACAATATTGTCCCCTAAACTTTAGTCACCCTAAAAGTTTTCCTTCTAATCAGGACCTGAAAGCATTACCAACCCGAGAATGCATTCTTTCTCTAACGTCAGAAACAGAGACTTCCTTCATCATTTATAACACATTATTTCCATTCCAGCACTTTAAAGAAGTGTTAACTCTTCACACAAAGCCCAAAAATTAGGTTTTTGGTTTGTGCCTTTTCCCCTCTCCTTAAAGAAATTTTACCAGCGGGGTATTGGTGACTCACACCTTTAATCCCAGCACTCAGGAGGCAGAGGAAGGTGGATTTCTGTGAGTTCGAAGCCATAGAACTGTGTTCCAGGACAGCCAGGCTACACAAAGAAACCTTTTTCCCTGAAAAACAAAAACAGTAACAAAGAACTTACCGGTGATGATGTGAAACACCTGTGCATCCTTTTCAAAGTGCACATCGTTCGGGATAAATGCAACTTCATCTTGGACTTCAACACAAGCATGCCTGGATGCTTTCAGTATAATTCTTCCTTTTCCTTTCTCCAAGATGACCGGCCGTACATAAGGAATAGGTGCTGCATTTGAGACATGTGCAAAGCTGACAACGGCGTCTAACTGAGCTAACACATCATTGAGTGTCTGCATCGGCTCTACATAGCCTGTAAAAACATGAAACAGGACATGTACACAGGACTATCAAATAGCAAAGATACACCAGAATGGAAGTTTAGCTCAAGACCACTTTAAAAATTGACAAGTTTGCTATAATGAAATTAGCCTGAAACTTGAGGCTAGAGAATTGGCTCAGCAGTGAAGACCACTGGCTGCTCTTCCAGAGGACCCAGGTTCAATTCCCAGTACCCACATGGGCAACACACAACTGCCTGTTAACTACAGTTCCAGGGAACCCAACACCTTCACACAGACATACATGCAGGCAAAACACCAATGCATGTGAAATAAATAAATAAATCTTTTTTTTTTTTTTAAAAAAGTCTGAAACTCAATGTGGTGTTAAATGTTTTTCTAGCCTTACGTGTTTTTCTTATAAAATCTCAATTAACTAGCACAAAAAGGCACTTTCCCCTAAATGCTGGGACATTTAGGAAAGCCACGATGACAGTGTTAGGATCGCCACAAGAAATGTGCAAGCCACTGTAAGAACATTAGCTGAGTTTCAACTGTACAACTGGTACAAGCAGAGGGTCTCTCCATAAACTGGCCCAAGGGCCACTTAACACACATTTAAGCCTCCACTTTGCCACAGCACTAGAACCAAAAGCCATCACACAGCTCCCTACCACAGGCTAGAAAAACAACGTGAAGACAGCAATGGCCAAAACTTCAGAATGGATTCTAAATGCTAATGGAGTGGAGTGGCTGACACAGCAAATCCACATGTCTCATAACCTATCATGTGTTTACCAATGGCAATGCTTCTGGAGAGTCCAGAAAAAAAGCTCAACTTTAAGAATACATACAATTTCCTGTTTAAATGTTTGGAAATTTGCTTCAAATTTTGGTTTTTTTAGATATGCTCGTACTGTATAGGCCAGGCTGGCTGGCCTTGAACCCAGAGATCTGCCTGCTTCTGTCTCCTGAGTTATGAAATTAAGAGTGTGTGCCAACTGGTCAGTAGTACTCGGGAGGCAGAGGCAGGAGAATCTCTGCAAGTTCAAGGTCAACCTGGTCTACAGAGTGAGTTTCAGGACAGTCAAAGAAATCCTGTCTTGGAAAAACAAAAAAACAACAAAAAAGAGCATGTGCCACCATGCCCCAACACTGTATCTTTCATTATCTTGTTCTACATAAAACTAATGTTTTGGTGATAATTAACTTATAAATGGCCAAATAAAATAATCATCTCATATTATAAAATTATACTCCTTCTTTGTTGTTTGGAAGGGAAAGCAAGGAAATGACAGTGTCATACTATATTATCAGAAAGCAGTAAGAACCTCTAGAAATTCATTAACCATTAATGTAGAACTGACTAAAATATACTTAATTGGAAATGATAGGAAAAAAGCCAGGGCTTTGTGCATGTTGGACAAGCTGCTCTTTATAGCTGTGCTATACTCCCACTCCTTATTATTACTTTTAAACTTGTTAAGACTTCAACCATACTGGGGCTGGAGAGGTGACTTAGTGTTAAGAACAATGTCTGCTCCGGCAGAGGACCTGAGTTCAGTGCCCAGCACTCACACTGGGTAGTACACTGTCTGTAACTACATTTCTAGTTTCTAAGAGGGTTCTAATGCCCTCTTCCGGCCACTGCAGACACCTGCAAGCATGGGTTGAATAGAGCTGTAATCTCAACACTTGGGAGGCAAGAGGGTGAGGAACTCAAGGCTAGCCTGCAATGTATAAACTATCTCAAACTTTAAACTATCTTTAAACCAATCTTTAAACTATCTTAAAACAAAATAAAATTTTTATAATTAGAAAAAATAGGCATTTACTCATTGTGTGTGCATTCATGTGCATACAGGATCCACTGCACACATTTGGACATCAGAGGACAACTTTTGGCGACAGGTCTTTCCTCCCACCATGTGGGGCCTAGAGATCAAACCCAGGTCATACAGCCTAAAGCAAGCACCTCTAAGCCATTTCACAAGCCCTATAATTTTTGTAAAAGCATCTTTTCTCAACTTTGAGGCTAGCCTGGGTCAAAAACTGAACCCACAGAAAGGGACGGGAAAGGAAAAAGGAAATCTAAAAGTGTCCACTGCATTTTAAAGAAGTCAGAATTAGTTCAAGCTGATGGCAAATGATACGAAGCCCCAGATTCAAAGACTATAAAATCAGGCCTTTACTGGCCAGGAGAAGAACAGCTTCTGTTTTGTTTTTGAGGAAGACTCACAGTTGAAATAAACAGCATTTATAGTGCTCTTCAAAATGCAAATTAGATTCAAGAACACAAATCAGCTTAATTACTGTGCTTCAGTTACCTGATATCATCAAGCAAGAATATAATCTTCATAAACAACCCCATTCATTTCTGCACCGATACATACAGCATATTAAAATAAACCTTCAGTTGTTTCTTTTTGCTTTATTATGAACACTCAAAAAGTAAAACAACTTATAGAATTAAACATGTATGCAGTCTTTCAAGATTCATCACTCCTAAACAATTCAGTATACAGCCCTCAGAAAAAAACATCTTACTGTTTTTCCACACTGCCGTAAATGTGCTCTAGACCACGATGGTGTCACAGTATCTTATAGTAGTGTTCCCATTTCCCAGCTATTCTCAACTGCCCCTCTGGACCTTTGACTTGGTTGGATTGTCCTTTTAGGTCTCCCTTAATCTTGAACAGAGCCTATTTGTCCCTTTTATGATCCTTGAAAGAACCATTGAAAAGAGTCCACATGTGACAAAGAACACCCCACAATCTAGATCTCCCTAATGCTTTCCATAGCAACAATACAGCACAGGGGTGCTGTGGCCCTGAGTCACCTCAGCATGGGCTATCATCCCACAGCTGCTGCTGTTAGCATCACCCCCTGGATATTTCTGCAAAGCTCATGTCTAAACCCTTCAGACTAACATACATCACTACCCGCCAAACACTAAACACAGACTCATGCCATTCCATAGGCAGGCAACACATAACAAGTCACATCGCCCCTTCAAATAAAAAATACCACCCCCCAATGGCATAACAGGACTATAAACATCTATGAAACAGCACACAGAATTCCCAAAAGCTGTATTCACTTCTCAGTGATATTCATTTCCATACCCTACAGTGTGAACCTACAGATAAAGATTTAACACAAACATTGTATAGTGGCTCACACCTTCAATCTCAGCACTTGAAAGGTAAGGAGTTAAGAGACAAGCTGTGACAGGCGATACTGCCTTAAAAATTAAGTAAGAGCCAGTGAGATGGCTGAGCAGAAAAATGCCTGGCCACCTGATCACTGCAGTTCAATCCCAGAACCCACATAGCAAAAGAGAACCAACTCTGGCCTCCACAAGCACACATGCATCCACAATACAGATTAAATAAATATAACAATAAAAAATTAAAACAGAAGCAAAATTATCTTCAAACGTCCTGATGCTTTTCTATTAAAAAAGAAAAAACAGATGATATTCAAACATTCAATGCTCTATTAAATTTACCAGAAGAAATATTGACGATTTCTTTAACAATGGCATCCTGGGCCTCCTCATATTCGCCTTTATTTTTAGTATATTCTTCATTCAGAGAAGACAGTTCACTGCAAATAAAAACATGGCATTATTAAAAATATCAAAATGTTGCAATGCCCATCAAAATCCCAACAAAATTCTTCAAAGACCTTAAAAGAACAGTACTCAACTTCATTTGGAAAAGCAAAAAACCCAGGATAGCCAAAACAATCCTGGGTAACAAAAGAACTTCTGGAGGCATCACAATCCCTGACTTCAAACTATACTACAGAGCTACAGTACTGAAAGCAGCCTGGTACTGGCATAAGAACAGACAGGAGGACCAATGGAACCGAATAGAAGACCGGATATCAATCCACACATCTTCAAACACCTGATCTTTGATAAAGAAGCAAAAAATATCAAATGGAAAAAAGAAAGCATATTCAACAAGTGGTGCTGGCATAACTGGATAGCAACATGTAGAAGAATGAAAATAGACCCATATCTATCACCATGTACAAAACTCAAATCCAAATGAATCAAAGACCTCAATATAAAGCCAGCCACACTGAACCTTATAGAAGAGAAAGTGGGAAGTACACTTGAATGCATTGGCACAGGGAACCACTTCTTAAATAGAACCCCAGCAGCACAGACACTGAGAGAAACAATTAATAAATGGGACCTCCTGAAACTGAAAAGCTTCTGTAAAGCAAAGGACACGGTCAACAAGACAAAATGACAGCCTACAGAATGGGAAAAGATCTTCACTAACACCACATCAGACAGAGGTCTGATCTCTAAAATATACAAGGAACTCAAGAAATTGGACACCAAAAGAACACATAATCCAATAAAAAAATGGAGCACAGACCTAAACAAAGAACTCTCAACAGAGGAATCTAAAATGGCTGAAAGACAGTTAAGGAAATGTTCAACATCCTTAGTCATCAGAGAAATGCAAATCAAAACAACTCTGAGATTCCATCTTACACCTGTAAGAATAGCCAAGATCAAAAACACTGATGACAACTTATGCTGGAGAGGTTGTGGGGAAAAGGGAACACTTCTGCATTGCTGGTGGGAATGCAAGCTGGTACAACCCCTGTGGATGTCAGTGTGGCCATTTCTCAGAAAATTAGGAAACAGCCTTCCTCAAGACCCAGTATTACCACTTTGGGGTATATATCCAAAGGATGCTCAATCGTGCCACAAGGACATGTGCTCAACTATGTTCATAGCAGTTTTATTTGTCATAGTCAAAAACTGGAAACAACCTAAATGCCCCTCGATCGAAGAATGGAGAAAAAAAAAAAAGTGGTACATTTACACAATGGAGTACTACACAGCAGAAAAAAATAACGCCAGCTTGAATTTTGCAGGAAAATGGATGGAACTAGAAAGCATTATTTTGAGTGAAGTAACCCAGACACAGAAAGACAATTATCACATGTATTCACTCATAGGTGGTTTTTAAACAGAAGGCAAAGAAAACCAGCTTACAAACCACAATTGCAGAGAATTTAGACAACAATACAGGCACTAAGAAAGACTTACATAGATCTAATCTACGTGGGAAGTAGAAAGTATAAAAAATTAAATACTTAACTGCTGAAAAAAAAAATAGAAAGTATAAAAAGACAAGATCTCCTGAATAAATTGGGAGCATAGGGACCTTTGTGGGAGGGTTGAAGGAGGGAGGGAAGAGGCAGGGAGGGGAGCAGAGAAAAATGTAGAGCTCAATAAATATCATGGAAAAAAATATCAAAATGTTTGCCAGAAGTAATGTGAATTATGCAAAATATATTCATATTTGTTTTATGAAGCATCTGAACAATGAAAATTAAAAATGGAAATACAAGTAGAAAAATGGGCAACCAAGCAGGGTGTTGGGATACAGACCTTTAATCCCAGCACTCAAAATGCACAGACAGAAGGATCTCTGTGAGTTTAAGGCCAGCTTGGTCTACATAGTAAGCTCCTTCCTGAATAGGCTACACAAAGAAACCCTGTCTTGAATATCCAATAAAAAATTTTAAAAATAGCAAAAAACAAAAAACTTTTTACCTATGAATAAGTCTATCCAAAACTTAAAAACAGATATAAACCTTTTTTTAAAAAAAAAAAAAAAGATAAATAGACAAAAAAAAAAAGCAGAACACAAGAGGAACCAGCTCAATGGACACAGAAACATTAATTAATTATTCGACCTATTTGGATTTTTTAGAAGATGATGAGACAGCTGGGGGAAACAGTCTTTCTGTTTTTGTTGCTTTGGGTAGGAGATCACTTGAACTCACTGCAATCCCCCAGCCGTTGTGGAACTGGGACTCCAGACACAAGCATGCCTCCTAGCTAGCAGAGCTGAATACATGATAAGCTTCTTGGGAGAAAGCAAAGCTTGACTCTTAGTTCTTGTTTAAAAAACAGTGAACAGCCAGGCGGTGGTGGCGCACGCCTTTAATCCCAGCACTCAGGAGGCAGAGGCAGGCGGATCTCTGTGAGTTCGAGACCAGCCTGGTCTACAGAGCTAGTTCTAGGACAGGCTCCAAAGCCACAGAGAAACCCTATCTCGAAAAACCAAAAAAACAAAAACAAAAACAAAACAAAACAAAACAAAAACAGTGAACAAGGGGTTGGAGAGATGGCTCAGAGGTTAAGAGCACTGCCTGCTCTTCCAAAGGTCCTGAGTTCAATTCCCAATAACCACATGGTGGCTCACAACCATCTGTAATGGGGTCTAGTACCCTCTTCTGGCCTACAGGCATACACACAGACAGAATATTGGATACATAATAAATAAATAAATAGTTTTTTTAAAAAGTGAACAATAAAAGTAAAAACTCTTTGTCAAAGGCATTCAATTTTATCAGAGAACCCATCAACTACCAAAAGCTTGAGAGAGCATCATGTTCTCGGACCTGTTGGTGAACTTAACCCCGTTCTTCTGAATATCCACTGTGCTGAAGTTCTTATTGTTGCGAAGGACTTTTTCTTCCTTGCAGGTTACACGAAAATAATATCCAAACTGTGCACTGGAATCCAACTTAATCTGTTTACCAGGGTCCAATCCTTTATGATCAGAAAGAAAACAATCAGATTATAAATACATACTCTTTTCAGTGTAGATGGTCAAAAATCACTGCATCTGAATGCAACGCACTTATTACAGGGCAACATACTGGAAATTATCATCTCACTGGAAAAGATGCGAATCCCACTTCCCTGGGAAACCATGCAAAATATACTTATGGAATCCTAACAAATGCTGGCCTACAACATGGAAGAAGATGCTTTTTATATGGGTAAACCCACCCAAGGGGGCAGAGTGCCAGTCGTGGGCAGCACACAGTTTCAGATGTTGGATGCCGATGGAAATGGTTATGGAATAGTCCGTGCTTAAGGAGTTTTGCACAGGGCTTCTTCTTTTTCACATTGACTTATTTTCACGTGCGTGTGTGTGGAACTGTGTCATACAGCTCATGTGCTAAGGTCGGTGAACAAACTATGGAAGTCAGTTTTTCTTTCCATCACGTGGGTCCAAGGACAGCCATTAGGCTGCTTGGTAGTTTAGTGCCTTTAACCACTAAGCTACCATCTCACGCCAGGCTTCTCTAACCAAAGAATGTTTGAAATTTAGGGTAGAACTGAAAGCAGCAAATGCAATTTCTAAACAAAACCTTGACTGGACAATGAAAGTCTAGAACTAGGCTTCATTCTTGTTAAGCACAGCAAATTTCACAGAGCAAGCAAACTTTATGTAAGATTTATAAAATTTTCTATCATGGCCTCTGCTCATAATTTTACTCAAAGTGATTATTAAACCACACTAAAAACCAAAAATACTATACAGAAATTTGTTGGCTGAAGAACAGCAACTGAATTTAATAGCAACAACTATGGACAGATCTCATCTGTAGAGAAAGAAAAGCAGAGAGCTGTGCATAAATAAAAATAAGGTTTTAATAACAGAATTTCAAAATGTTCAACAGTTATATCTGCCATCAGCAACAATTAGTTTCAAACCAGAGCAAGTGCTCTCTCGGGGTGGAAATGCAAAAGATTCAGGTACCAAGGTGAACATTTTAAGAACGATTCAGATCTCCGTGACTCATTCTTACCAAGACCCCGAGCTGCACTTATTAATGTGGATTGCATCTTCTTTTCCAGGCCATCCATTACTTCTCTTAGTTCACTCAGGTTAGGATCAAATGAAGGTTTTACAAGGAACTCATGGTTTTCCACCTATAAACAGAACAAGGAGTCACCAAATTACACAAACATATGGGTGAAGACAAATTTTAAGAAGCATGTTGGTGTGGGAGAGTGCTCTGTATTCTGTCAATTATGTTTCAAATAAATGCTGATTGGCTAGTAGCCAGGCAGGAAATATAGGTGGGACAACCAGACAGGAAGTAGAGGCAGGTCAATGAGAACAGGAGAATCCTGGGAAGGAGGAAGCCCATTCCTCTGCAGTCCTTCCCCAGCCACAGAAGAAGCAAGACGTGACTGCCTCGCTGAAAAGGGTACTGAGCCATGAGGCTAATATAGACAAGAATAATGGGCTAATATACGTCATAAGAGTTAATACGAAGCCTGAGCTAATGGGCCAATCAGTTTATAGTTAATGTAGACCTCTGTGTGATTTCTTTGGGACTTAATGACTGCGGGAACTGGGCAGGACAGAAAACTCAAGTCAACAGCACGTCATTTTTTCCAACTACGTAAAAGTGGCTAATGGTGTGACTGACCACCCCTGAGTCACTCAAACAACACTGAGAACCTTCTACTCATTAACATTTTAATAGGAGCTTAAGAGTTCTAGAAACACAGGAATTACCCATATGAAACGGCTACAAAACAAGATGCACACACATCCAATGCTACCCTTACTAATAAAGAATGCTCAATATTCAGAACCATCATCAAATTGCAGCTTTTCCCAAACCAAAGATCTGAAGAATCTCAAATAACAGTTCTAACTTGGCACAGCACCCCATTCCCAATCACCCACAACAACCACGCTTAGAAAACCGTATCTAGCGAGTGCCGGCAAGATGGCTCGGTGGGTAAAAGAATTGCTTCAAGTTACAGGCCAAGCCTGGAGAGCTGAGCTCTACTTCTGGACTCCACTGGATGCAAGGTGAAAAACGACACTCAAAAGCTGACCTCTGACCAGCACATTTGTGCTGCCCTCCCACAGATAAACTCTCTCTCCTCCCTCCTCCCCTCCCCCCACAACCTTTAGAATTGCCAGGTATGGTGGCGCTGTCTTTATTCCTAACACTCAGAAGGCAGAGACAGGAAGATCTCTCTGTGAGTTCAAAGCCAGCTTGGTCTACACAATGAGCTCCAGGCCAGACAAAGTTTCATAGTGAGACTCTTATCTCAAAAAATTAAAAACCTAAAAACCTGTTTTCTTCTAACTGAAGTTCAGCTGAGGCACTAGAGGGATGACTCAGTTATAAGAACACATTCTGAGTCTGAGTCCCCAGTCCCCATGTGTGTGCTTATAACTCGAGGACAGGGCCAGAAGCAGCCCTGGAGCTCATGAACGTATATACCACACCATACACACAAAATCAGTGAGAAGACACAGTGCAGCTGGACATGGCAGTGCACACCTGTGATGGAGGGCAGTCTGGCTAAACAAGACCCTGCTCACAACAAATCCCGAAAGTTCGTCCAAATTTCCTTATTTAAAAACACATTTTTGGGGTGGGGAGAGAGTGAAGGCTGGGTCAAACCCAGTCATGGCATTCTTAAATACTGTTTTTTGTAAGCTGCTCCTACATTACTTCTTTGGAGACTGAGTCTCAGTGTAGCTCTGTTTGGCAGAAAGCAGAACACGGAGCTCCATTTGCCTCTGCTCCAGAGTACTAGGATTAAAGGTGTGCACCACCATGCCTGGCTTTTGCACCTATTATTAACTAACAAGAAACTGTAATGAAAAATGGATATCATTTATAAGAGCAAAGACATACATGAAACTGTCAAGTCTTTATTATGTAGAGACCTTATAAAGGCAATTTGTCTGAAGAGTAAGCAGAACTGATTTCAAGTGATGCCCCATGGAAACGAGCACTTAAATCAGATGCTAATAGCTCGTCACGCCTAATGACTGTTCCTTTTAAAAAAACAAATGACTAAAATTTAAACAAATAAAATGACAAAGGAACATTTTAAAAAGTAGTCTATCTGTACCAGGCATTTAAATTATTAAGTAGACAATTATACATAAAAGCTTAATAGAAGAGTGAGTCAATTTTCTAAAACAAGATGACAAAAAACATACTCACTAAATAAGACTGAAACAAATTGCTCCTAATTATTATCCACTTAATCAGAGCACATCTTCACATTCCTAAAGTGAACTACATAAGAAATAAAAATCAAATTACAGAAAGCTAGCAGAAAATGAATATTTAAAACAAAATGTTTCAACTATATAAAATATTAAAAGCTAAAATTCTGAATAGATATTTTTAAAGATGAAAGATATTCCATAGTTTTACCAAAAATATAAAAACATAAAGGATAAGATTTCTTTTTGTCAAGGCAGTTCTTTGCGTATTATGTATTAAGGACATTAAATGAGCATGCATAAGTACCTAAAATGAGCAGCAAAGTAAGGGAGGGGAAAACGCTGTAATAAAAGGTGTGACTATTTAAGCAACCTTGATCTAGTCTACAGCTTTCCCACTGTGCAGCGTTCCATCACAGCTTTTTTCCCACCTCCTGCCCCCCTCCCCCAACAAGAACAAGAAACCACAGCAGATACTAGCGAGGCTTCGCTGAAACCACTCTCATTCACGGCTGGTGAGAGTGGACGCTGGCAGACTGTTTCCAAAAGGGGAAGGGCAGTGGCTGGGCAGGTGATGCACACACTTAATTTTAATCCCAGCATTCAGGAAGCATGGTAGAGCACTGAGTTTGAGGCCAGCCTGGTCTACATACAGAGCAAGTTCTAGGGCAGCCAGAGCTACAAGGAGAAATTGTGAGGGACCTGCTCAGCCAGGGGACATTGGGACATATGGGACAGATTCTCAGGAATAGGTGGGTATGGAGTCGGTGAATGACAGACATAAGACTCAAAGGAATTGCATCTGAATGCATCTTTACTAGGCCTGAGACTTATCCTTTATATAGAAAAAAATTGTTTAACAGCATATATTATTTTTTATGTGATACAGATTATTTTTAGAATCGTTATATCAGATACATGAGAATAGAATTTCATCAGACAGATGTCTCCAGTGTGAGTCTCTGATTGGTCATGCTAGACATGGCTTGGCATTAGTTTTAATGTAAATCTTTATTTAGGTTATGAGTTTATGGCATTTTGAGCTAAAGGCAAGCAGTTGTGGTTAATAGTCACAGAGTCTATAGGTTTTTTTTATATTTTTTGTAATCTATGTAGAAGAACTTTTTTTCACATATTTTTCACATATTTTTAACTTTCCCCAAAATCAATCTCAAGACATTATAGGTATTATCTTTCTCTTTTATTCTTATTCCATCTTTGTTGAATCTGTCTTCATTGTTTAATTAAGTTTGCCTTTTATTCTTTATTTACTAAGCACCAGGTTAAACCTGGGAAACTTTTCCCTTTGAATGTTAGCCCATCTTCCTCCATCAGAGTCATATACTCCTGTGTGTGGCAATGGCTCATCAGTAGACTCTGGAAACTTAAACATCCTATCTTCCCTTCCAGAATAAACCAGACTGTGTTCCTTAGAACATAAGCAGGTAATGTCAAAAGTGCAACGGCTCCAATGCAGGCAGCACAGCGCACACACACCTTCTCTGCAGGCACTCTTCCTTGAAGCTTGTGCCACGGCCTCTATGAGAGATCTCACAGACTCCGCAGGAGGTGGCGTGACAAGAAATCTTGTCTTGAAAACAAACAAAAAAAAACACCCAAGAGGTTTGAGAGATGGTTTGAGTTGGTTCAGAGGTTAAGAGCACTGGCTGCTCTTCCAGAGGTCTTGAGTTCAATTCCCAGCAACCAGATGTTGGCTCACAACCATCTGTATATAAAATAAAATCTGGTGCCCTCTTCTGGCCTGCAGGCAGAACACTGTATAAATAATAAAATGCACTAAGACTCAGGACATTTGTTACTCTCTTTGACACTGCAATTCTACTCCTGGAAAATCAATCTACGGAAACGATGAAACAGAAGCAAAACAAACACAAACAGCTAGATAAAATCTCCACACAGCTATCTACAACATCACTTGAAGATACAATATTTGCATAATAACTTATCAATGGAGCAGAGTATCAATAGTCATTTACACACATAATGACAATTATCCAGAAATAAGTACCAACGCTTATGACAATGACGGGAGAAAACAATGTGTCAAGGTGGACTGAAAGTTGATACATAACTTGCTTCTTCCAGTGAATCTGCGGAGGTGAGGCAGAGGCCAGGCCAAGTTCCTACCCTTAACACCACCACCCAAAAACCTAATGCTGAGGCAGAACTCTGAGAATTCATTCTCACTGGCTCCAAATCACAAAACAAAACAAAACATACAGTTCTGAAAGCTGCTGGGAAACTGGAGGTGGCTGGGCAGCTAATTGCTCTTCAGAGGACCCAAGTTCAGTTCCCATCTCCAGCGCCCACACGGAGACTCACAGCCACCTATAATTATAGTTCTAGGGGATGTAGTATCCTCTTCTGACCATTTCTGCCTTCTGTATAGACACATAAAATAAATGTGCAACAAATAAATGTTTAAAACAAAAATGGGAAAAGAAAGAGCTGCTGAGAAGACCTAAGCAAAACAAGGGGGAATGAACAACTAGGTTTTAACTTAATAAATGTTGCTAAAGGGAGCCCGGAGCCCATCAAGCGGCCACCCCTCAGCAGTCTGCCGCTCACTCCACAGACGGCACAGTATTTCACACACTATCACCTACCTGTCCATGAGAACAAGTCACTGGATCAGCAAAGGTGACAGACAAGCGTAAGTGGGATGAAACCAAGAAACAAATGAAAAGAATAAGAAGCCAGGTGGAGGTGGTGCTCACCTTTAATCCCAGCACTTGGGAAGCAGAGGCAGGTGGATCTCTGTGAGTTTGAGGCCAGCCTGATCTAAAGAGTGAGTTCTAGGACAGCCAGGGCTATACAAAGAAACCCTGTCTCGCGGAAGGGGGGTAGAACAAGACAGTTAGCCCTTCACCAAATCGCCAATATTGAAAGAATAGACTCTATAGAGGATGCATGTCAAAAGATGAAGGAATTACAAAACTAATAAATATAAAAGATATTAAGTATCTTAAAAATACTTTTAAGTTTTCTATATTTTAATGTTTTGGATATATGAGTGATTTGCTTGCTTGTATGCCTGGTGACCTTGGAGACCTAAAGAGGATAAGGAATCTCCTGGGACCGGAGCTACAGATAGTTGTAAACTGCCATTCCATGTGGGGGCTGAAATCAAATCTGGGTCCTCTGCAAAAACATGTACCCGTAACTACTGAGCCAATGCTAAATGCTAACTTTAAAAGCTCCACTACCCCATAAGTATTAGATAAAATATTATAAGCATTCTTTTCCAAATAAATGAGCAGTTGGAGAATATTCCAGTCTAACTGCGGTCAAGGGAAGACTCTCCAACACACAATCAAGGAGGTTATTTCAAAATCTACTTCATGCCAGGTGGCCTGAGCCTTTAATCCCAGCAGTCTGGAGACAAAGGCAGGTAGATCTCTGTGCATTTGAGGCTAGCCTGGTCTTCTATACATAGCCAGTTCCGGGGTAGCCAGGGTGAGACCCTATTTTTTGTTGTTGTCTTAAAATATAGTCCAGAGGTGGCGCATGCCTTTAATCCCAGAATTTGAGAGGCAGAGGCAGGTGGATCTCAGTGAGTTTGAGAACAGCCTGGTCTACAAAGTTAGTTCCAGGGCAGCCAGGACTACACAGAGAAACCCTTTCTCAAAAAACAAAATAATAATAATAATAAGTCCTGACTACTAACTAGGTTTACGTCAATTTGACACAAGCTAGAGTCCTCTAAAAGGAGGAAACTTCAATTGAGAAAAGCCTCCATAAGATCAGCTGTAGGGAATTACTGATGGACGTGGGAGGCTCGGCCCACTATGGTGGGCAGGTGGTCCTGGGTTCTTCTATAAGAAGGTGGGCTGAGCAAGTCATAGCAAGCAAGCCAGTAAGCAGCTCCCCTCCATGGCATCAGCTCCTGCCTCCAAGATGCTGCCCTACTTGAGTTCCTGTCCTGCCTTCCTTTGGTCATGGTGTTTCATCACAGCGATACAGCCCTGACTAATACTCACCAATGAGGACCCTTGCACCCACACCCTGAAGGAGAGTGAAGGCAGAACCCCCTCTACCAATAATGGGGTCTGGATAACAACTGCCTACAATTTATGCTGGCAAACAAAACCATGTTAGCTGCTGGCTTTTTTATTGCCCCTGCTTCTACTGTGGTTGAAATGATCTTTTTTTAGTAAAACATATAACTGAGATAAAAAATAATCTTTCCTAGCTTTCCTCAGAACCAGATGTGGGGTTCTGAATCAATCCAGGCCAAGAGAATGTGAGCAAAAGCCATGTGTACCATTCCCAAAGTAAACGACACACTGACTTGCGTCTGAAGATGGACACAAGCTCAACAGTGGTGGGGCAGCAAGACAGGAGCCAGGTCCCACCACAGGAGCCAGGTCTGCCCCACTAGGCAGCACTGACACCCAGACTGTCATCATCAAACAGCAGCCCGAATCTCAGCACACCACCACCACACTTCCACTGTGTTTAAGCCGCCCATACTCACTGCTGCACCCGAATAAATCTGGACACCCCAGGCTGAGAGGAAAACTTGAAAGCTTCTCTGGGGATGGGTGTGGTGGTACATGCCTTTAGTCACTCTCAGGAGCACAGATAGGCAACTCTGGGGGCGGGTGACTTCAAGGAAAGCAGGGAAGATATATACAATTCATACAAGATCCAGCTAAATACAAATTTACCATCTACACTTGTGAAATGCATGAGGAAAAAGCCAACAGGACAACCATGTACACACATGCACACACACATACACACATGAACACACACATACAGAGGTTCAACAGGAAACAGTGTGCAGCCTAAGATCCAAGACCCAAGAGAAGGCCACAGGCACTGCAGGCAGAGCATGTCACACAGAGCATCTATAATGCACTTCCCCAACACCAAACACACTCTTCAATTAACTTTAGATAAGGAAAATTAAATATTAAGACATTTAGGGCAACGGTAAGAAAGCAGCTACTACTTGAGATGGTAGAAGCTAAACTGAACTGGAGCACTAACCACTGAACAGAAAAACTGCTGGACTAAACACGTCACTGGCAAGGGCAGAGGAAGCCCAGCATGTTTCAGTGGAAGCCCAGAAATGAGAAAGGAGGAACAGTGCTCAACACATGACAGCTGTGTGGCTTAGTTTCTCACCTGGACACAAGTGTGCGGCATCTGAGGGAACCGTGATGAGAAAAGGCCCTCCTCAGGACTGGCCTGTAGGTGAGCCTGGTTTAGTCTGAAGCACCCACATCAGATAACTCACAGCTACCTACTTCTAACTCCATTTCTAGGGGATGGAAAGCCCTCTTCTGGCCTCAAGCACCTGCATGCACACGTCACATATAAAATTCAGACACATATCTACACCTAAATTAAGTAAATAAATGAATTTTTAAAATAAGAGTTGTATCCAAAAAGAAAAAAAAGCCGGGTGGTGGTGATGGGCACCTTTAATCCCAGCCCTCAGGAGGCAGAGACAGGAGGATCTCTGTAAATTCAAGGCCAGCCTGGTCTACAAGAGCTAGTTCCAGGCAGGCTCCAAAGCCACAGAGAAACCCTGTCTTGAAAAATCAAAATAATAATAATAATAATAATAAATAACATTTGTACAAATTGTCCTCTAATTTCCTCATGCATACTATGACATGCTCTCTCTCTCTCTCTCTCTCATGTGTGTGTGTGTGTGTGTGTGTGTGTGTGTGTGTGTGTGTGAGAATGAAATGTAATACAAAGAAAGAGAATGAAAGAAATAAACCTCTAGATGTACAGAAATAACATCTGGAACAAAACCTAATATCAGTAAGACAAATCACGGCACAGTATAATCTTATGGCAACCAAGGGAGAACTACAAACCTGGGACCATGCACCTAAAGTACCTTAAATGACAGGAGTGAAAAGCAGATTTTCAAGCAAATAAAAAAGCCTGACTAGCAGACTCTAAGAAGCAAACCGATGGCTCTATACACCAGTTCCCAGCCTCAAACTCAGAAATCCCAATCAACGCAAAAGTGAGTTAACACCAGGGCTGCGTACACACCTGTGACCCACACTGTGGGCTAAAGCAGCAGTCTAAAGTCAGCCTGCACTGCATCGTGGGTCTGTTCCAGGGAGACAACGGGCAAGGAAGAAGCAAAAAACAATCTGATGCAAATTCAAAGATTAGAGAAACCACAAAATATGTCAATAGGCTAAAATGCTACCGAAGGGGAGTGGTGGGGCTACAGTCACAGCTCAGTGGTGGAGTTTGTCTAGTGTGTATTTGTTTATACAGGACCCTGAATGCAGTACCCAGCACTGCCAAACAAAAAAGCATGCTAACTCTAGAAACAATATCTAGGCAGAAGCTTTTTAACTTAAACCCTAAAGACTCACAAAGGCAGGGAAATCCTTTTTTTTTGTACACAAGCAGTCAGAAACTTTGGTTTTTGTTTTCAAGCTTATAAATATGGAACACTTCATGAATTTGCATGCCATCCTTGCACAGGGGCCACACTAATCTTCTCTGTATCATTCCAATTTTAGTATATGTGCTGCCAAAGTGACCACACAGGGAAATTCTTTATCATGCCATAGACCAAGCTACTATCTTTTCTATTAGATAAAATCAAATCCAAGATGCCACACCTAAATAAAGATGGAAGTTCAACTGGTAAGAAACCCACATTAAGCGGGGCGGTGGTAGCACACGCCTTTAATCCCAGCACTCGGGAGGCAGAGGCAGGCGGATCTCTGTGAGTTTGAGGCCAACCTGGTCTACAAGAGCTAGTTCCAGGAGAGGCTCCAAAGCTGCAGAGAAACCCTGTCTCAAAAAAAAAAAAAAAAAAAAGATAAATTGTATACATGGACAAAATTGTCAAAAAAAATCTTAAAGAATTGATATAATTCACTAAAACACCAATAAAGGAAAAGTGTTTAGTTCTGTGAAAATCAATGCCTTCTTGGAATCTTGGCTTAGGATAATTTTGATCTACATTTATTTCAAAAGTAGGAAAAAAAGAGGACTTATGGAAAGCAGCCACAGAAACACTTAGAAAGCTGGCGGGGAGGGGGGCACACAACACATGGAGGAAACGAAGGCTCCTTCATCACATGAACTCCTAAGAGCACAGCTGGAAAACAGTGAGGCTTTCAAAGATTAGATAGGAAAGTTGAAGAGTCCTTAGAGGATTTCTCAAAGTGGTTCTAAAAATGTAATTTAAATGCCTAAAATCATTACAAATATCTGTGTTAACGGTGAAAGCTTGAATTTGCCTTATAACCTGGGATAAGGTCAGAGGCGTGTCACTCAAACGAAGAAAGCAGACATGGGCACTAGGTAAGCTCCCGAGTACCGCCAGCTTTAACTAGGAATGTGACTATTTATGACAGTCTGACACTGCAAACGTGAGCGCCTCCAGTTACAGTGATCCCCCCTCCCCCACCGGAGGTAGCCAACGCTGTAAGCAACCGTGCTTAGCTCAGGCAATCATCACCATCACTCCACACAACCACTGCTTCAAACGGCCCCATCATGGCGCATGGCAGGGCTCAGGAAGCTGGCTCACCTGCTCCTGGGAACCATTTTAGGGCCAAAAAGGAAAGTGGCTTTGATTAAATTAAAATCATAGAGTTCAAGAAACCAGGGTCTCACTGGATCTAGCAATTCTAATTAAAATCTATCCTATCTTAGCCTTCTTAAACTATAATTGCTATTTTACTCTTTTTAGAATATGCTCTCACACCTGCATACACACATAAATACAAATAACATACATAACCTAATACAACCAAAATAAATCAAGATCACATAGGGCAAATTATTAATTCAAATCTACAAGTACTAAGCCATAGACTAACAATTTAGCCAACCAAATCATTACGTGCATTACCTGGATATCAATAATTTGAGTACATATTTCTTGCATGGTCAATTAATTGAAAATTTAGCTTAGGTCTTTGGGGCGGGGGGGGGGGATTCTGTAGCTTTGGAGCCTGTTCTGGAACTCACTCTACGACAGGATGGCCTTGAACTCATAGAGATCCACCTGCCTCTGCCTACCCAGTGCTGGGATTAAAGACATGCGCCAGCACTGCCGAGGTTTTTTTGTTTTCTTTTTGAGGTTTTTATTTTTAAGTTTAGAAAAGTTTCAAGATGGATAGTGCGTTGCATGCCTGTACACCCAGCACTTAAAATGGTAGGCCAGGAGGACCGCCTGAGTTGGAGAGCAGCCTTGGCCAGAGGGACATAGGATTCTATCTCAAAACACCCACAGAAGGGCTGGAGAAATGGTCAGTGGTTAAGAGCACCTGATGCTCTTGCAGAGGACCCAGGCTCGGGCCCCAGAGCCGCGTGGCAACTCACAATCATCTACATCTAGTTCCAGGCAATCAGATGACCTCTCTGGCTTCTGTGGGGGCCAGAACATACAGTGTAGACATGCATGATGGCAAACACACACACATAACAAATAAGTCTTTAAAAAAAAAAAGTATGCACATTTTAAGCACAAATTAACCTCACCTCCCAAAAACAACTTCTCTACAGGAAAAACAGAAATGTTTTCATTTACCCCTAACTTCTATTTTTTGAGACAATCATACATTATAGTCCAAACTGCGCCTAAATTCAAACACCATGGCCAACTTCTCCAGCAACTAAAATCCCTTCTATCTTAGAATTAAAATATAATTCATTGAACATTCGGGGTCACTTAGGATACTAACTTCTTTCAGTGGTACACCCTTTAATCCTTGCACTCTGAGCCGAGGCAGGAGACACTGAGTCCTAGGATAAACAGAGAAGAACCCCTGTGCCCGCCCATGCACACTTGACCGCCGTGCCCGCCCATGCACACTTGACCCCCGTGCCTGCCCATGCACACTCGATCCCAGTGCCCGCCCACGCACACTCGGCCCCCGTGCCAGTACACACGCATTCAACAACCACTGCCACAGCCTTTCTCTTCACTGAAGTGATTACTGGACTGCGCTGCATGGAGCACAGGGCTAAGACACTTGCCCGCCACATTTAAGGCCTTGGGTTTGAGCCCCAGGACCACCCATCAAATCCATTTCTTCCTTGTCTGCCAATTAAATTTACATCGACTGGCTTCCAAAGGTGCCACACTTAAACGCAAAGAAAAACAAAAACACAAACCTCAAGAGAAATTAGACATTTTTTCTTATGTGCTCTCTTTAGCTTTGTTTATGCTTATTTTCCTTTCCAAAAATATTTTGCTGTGGGGATTAAATGTAAACCGCATACCTGATCCATATCCAAAGTTGTTTCTATCATTTCTTGAAATTTTGAAAAATCAGAACGAAGATCAGTAAGAGGAGTCACAAAAACTGCCGACAACAATGCCTGGTGTCTTCCTAAAACAAAGAGAAACAAAAATAAAGACAACAGCTCACAACAAAACTAAAATAATGAACACCATTTGAACCACAAAGCACAAACTGTGCAGGTCTCCAAATGTAATTCTACTTTTATGTTTTAATCAAGATGAACACTGAATTCATTCTACAGACGCGGAAATACTGCGGCAGCACCAACGCCTCCTACAAATGCACTGGCTTCCTGCATGTCTGTCACCTCCTTCATAAGCGATGCAGAAACATTAATTACGACTAAATGAACACTGTTTCTTGCAGATCTAATAAGACTAAGTCAAAGCCATTAAAATAAGACCTCTTTCTAATTTCCATTAACAACACAGTGTTCCAGTTCACAGAGGCTAAGTCAGCACTGAAACTGAACCTGGATGGTAAGAGTCATGCTGGGGAATTAATTGAGTGAGGAAAGGAACAGGATCAACAGAGTACGCAGAGTCGGAGCTGGATGCCAGCACCACGCTTTCTGCCCTTTGGCTTTCTCATCTGCAACTTGGTGTCCTAAGCCCTCTTTCCTTGTTAGTACAATGACGACCAGCCAGAGGACAGGTACGTGAGGTCACAGCACCCAGGCAGTGCTCCACACTGAAGTTACTGTACACGACCACTAGGAATTAGTGGTGTGGAGTAATCCTTCTGAATACTGTGTGAATATGTCACTATGATTGGTATAATAAACAAGCTGACTGGCCAATGGCTGGACAGGATAATAGCTGAACAGTTTAGCGGGAAAGCCAAACTCAGAAGGATGGGACGAAGAAGGGCCGGTCAGAAGGGATGCCAGCCAGTCGCCAAGGAAGCAGGACATACAGAAAATGAGGTAACAAGCCATGAACTACGTGGCGAAGCACAAGTAAGAAATGTGGGTTAATTTAAGTGTAAGAGTTAGTATCAAGCCTGAGCTATCGGTCAAGCATTTATAAATAATACTAAGCCTCCGTATCAGCTATCTGGGAGCAGGCGGCCAGGGCAGGAAAACCCTATCTACAATTACTACTTGGGACACAAAGATTTTTTTTCTCCTCATCGCCAATAAATTCTTACAGTAATTCTGCAAGTGATCCCTGGCACACTGAATTTATTACCAAAGTAATAAATTTCAATTTCAGTAGCTCTTGAACAAGAATTATGAAAAGCTATCATGGAGTCATGTTTCATTATTAATCACAACAGCCTCTGACACACTGAGAAAACAGTACATACGTGTGAAACATTTAGACAGACTATAAACAACACTTTGCCTACATAGTGTCTGTTGTGTTACAATGCCTGGCTCTTTATCCCCTTGGCTTAGAAACTACTGGTAAAAAGGATGAATGGCAGCCAAGCAAAACAGTGATACTGGATCATAGAATGATTTTCTTCCCCTATTTCATTAATGTTTTCAATGGGATACGGCAGTGTGACCCTGCAACCCAGCACTTTGGAGACTGAGGCGGGAGAATCGCAAGTTTTGAGGATGCCTAGACTATACTATGAGAGCCTGTCTCAAAAACAAAAACAAAAACTACTCCCACCAAGAACAAACCTTAGCAACAAAGATCTCAGGCTTTCTGCTATGTTAAGATATGCAGACGAAGGGTAAAAAGGTCTGCCAACGCCTAAAAGAAAGCCTAACAATAAACGTGGACGGAATTCTGACCCTCAGTGCAAATTTGTAATTTACTGAAACTGGACTCTATAAAAAGCAAACACCCTGCCATTAGGTAGGGTGCACAGCCTTTAATCTCAATACTCAGGAGGCAGAGGCAATAAATCTCTGTGAATTCAAGGCCAGCCCAGTCTACAGAGTGAGTTCCAGGTCAGCCACCAGGGCTGTTACACAGAGAAACCATATCTTAAAAAAAAAAAAAAAAAAAAAAGAATGAAACCAAAAGAAAAGAGAAAAAAAGAACCTGTTTTGTTTTTTTAAAACTAAGTGCCTTTTGTTTTAATTTTAAGGAGAGAGAACACACACTAGATTCCTACCATTCTTGGTCATTTTCTAGTAACTAACCACTCCTCTTACACACATCTAACCCCGTCAGCCTTGAGTGCTTCCCTGGCCAAGACAGTAGTTCCCCGGCCTCTCACATCTTAGACACTGGCTCTATTTCATCATCCCAGTCTGACGTCAGAAAGTAATCTCTTTTGCTCACTCTGTCCCGACTGCTCTGAATTCATGGCATTCCTCCCTCCTGCCTCAGTTTATCAAGTTGGGGTTACAGCTGTCAGCCACTACATATAATAATAGCAATTCCTTTCTTCAAAGTTTAAAACCTTAAGTATATGGGTTTTCTATGTGGTACCCTAGGAAGCCAGAAGAGGGTGTCAGATGCCCTGGAACTGGATTTACAGATGGCTATGAGCCACCAAATAGGTGCTGGGAATCAAACCCAGGTCCTCTGGAGGAGCAGCCAGTGCTCCTAAGTGCTGAGCTGTCTCTCCAGTCCCAATAGAGAAGCAGGACAGTGATGGTGCATGCCTCTAATCCCAGCACTTGGAAGGCAGAGACAGGCAGATCTCTGTGAGTTCAAGGCCAACCTGGTCTACAGAACTAGTTCCAGGACAGCTAGGGCTGTTACACAGAGAAACCCTGTCTCGAACCCCCCCACCCCAAATAAATCATAAAGATGCCTTTGACTGCACCTAGCATTTCCCTAGGCTACAGTTTTCTTTATCATATTTTACTATGCATTTGAAAGTCTCGCTTATTTATTTCCTTATTATCTCTTCTACCCTTACATTCTCAAGGATTCTCCTTGAGGACCACAGCTGTCACCGTCACTCAGTCTTGTGGGAAGACTAAGCACAAAGCAGACAGTTGATGGTCATCTGCTAAGAGGACACGAGCACAGGAAACATGAAATAATCAAGCACTGGCCATTAACTTTGACACTTTCAGCTACCAAATAAGGATTGTGGATTTCAGAGATCATGCTGAGAACTGTAAGCTTCCTAAATGAAGTGAAGTGTGACGTGTCAGGGTGGAGAGATGAACTGAGACACCCATGCTCGCAGACTGGCAGAACACTCTGAACATGGTATATTAAGCAACCTAAAGATTCAATGCACTCTCCATCAAAATTGCAACAGCAGGGGGCTGGTGAGATGGGTCAATGGTTAGGATTCTTCCAGAGGATCAGGGTCCAATCCCCAGCACCCACTGTCTGTGACTCCAGTTCCAAGGGATCTGATCACCTGCTTCTAACCTCAGTGAGCACCAGTCACGATCACAGTACATATACGGACACATGTATATGTAACATATGTGTAAACAAAACATACAAAATGGAACTTTTAAAGATAGTTGTAATATCTTAAACAAAAATTGCGGATAAACTGGGCATGAGGTAATCTATACACCTATCTGGTAAGCTGTTTAGCCTGCTGGAAATTTGTTCCTTTAGATTATACCCAGCATTTCTGACTGTGAGAGTGACCTAGCTTTAGCATGTCACTCTGCTGACAGATTGCTCTGGCTGGACAGGTGTTGTGGTGGTTTGAATGTAACTGGCCCCATAATCTCATAGGGAGTAGCACTATTAGAAGCTATGGCTTTGGTGGAGTGGGTGTGGCCTTGTTGGAGGAAGTGTGTCACTGTGGAGGCGGGCTTGGAGGCTTCCTATGCTCAGGATACTGCCAAGTGTCTAGTCTACTTCCTGTTGCCTTATGAGCAAGATGTAGCCAGCACATCTAACTGTAAGCCATCATGCTCCCCACCATGATGATAATAATTTAACCTCTAAACTGTAACACTCTCCTTTATAAGAGTCGCTGTGGTCATGGTGTCTCTTCACAGTAATAGGACAGTAACGAAGAGAGATGTCATTCCTTTCCTAATGCTCCCTGGGATCCCAACTAAAGCTACGCAGCCACCTTCCCCAAGAGAGATGCTCTTTTGTTAAGCAGCTGTATTACCCTGCTAGAACCTCCAAATAAGTCAACAAGTGCCTATTTCTTACAGAGAAAAACTTGAATCCCATAAATCTACTTTCCATACCGTTGCTGCCCCCTGCTGTCTGCGAACAGACTTTACTTTCAAGCCTTTTTTTTAGACTGAGAGTTAAGCCTAGAATTAATCAAAACTGGAATCACAAGATGACAAGTTATATGTAATTTCTAGAAATAATATATGCTAATATATTTTAAAATCCTAACTTTGCTCTAAAAATATTACACTTGTTTTATTCTCTTTTATTACAAATTAGTCTGTTTAGTTTTCTCTGTGAAACTAAGAAACAGTACTGAACTTTTCAAAACTAATGGGGCTAAATTACCCACAGAACAAGGAAATCAGGAACACAACAGAACAAGATGGCAGCATAGAGTCTACCAGCTCAGACTGCATCTGTTTCCTAGATTTAGCAGGAAACAGCTAACTCAGCAAATGCCACCTTGGTCCTGTGTCCTAGGATGGAATAAGCACATGGGTGAAGAGAAGATGAAAAGAAGTGCAGGCTTTCAAAGTCTCAAATGGGAAGAGGAAGAGAGATTGGCATCAAAAAAGACACAGACTTTGTATTGATTTAGTTTGGGTTTTGTTTGTCTTTTGAGACAGAATCTCTCTACATAGTATTGGCTGTCTTAGAACTCACTCTGTAGACCAGGCTGGCCTAAAACTCAGATCCACCTGCCTGCGCCTCCCAAATGCTGGAACTAAAGGTGTGGGCCACACACCCAGCCTTAGAATCTGTTTTTGAAAACAGGGCAAATGTAGCCAAGCAGCGGTGGCACAGGCATTTAATACCAGCACTCAGGAAGCAGAGGAAAATGGATCTCCTGAGTTCAAGGTCACACAGCTTGATTTCCAAAAGGGCCAAGGATACATAGAGAAACCCTGCCTCGGAATAAGAAAAAAGAAAAGAAAGAAAGGAAGGAAGGAAAGAAGGAAGGAAGGAAGGAAGGAAGGAAGGAAGGAAGGAAGGAAGGAAGGAAGGAAGAAAGAAAATACAGCAAGTGGGAAAATTTAAAAGAGCTAGTTCACATAGAGAGATGGACAGCCACACGCGCCTTTTATCTCAGCACTCGGAAGGCAGAGGCAGGCATCTCTGCGAGTTTGAGGCCATCCTGATCTACACAGCAAGTTCCAAGCCAGCCAGGGTATATAAGACCCTGTCTCAAAAAGACCAAAATAAATAAATTAGGTAACTGAATGTTTTAAAAAGTATGAGCTTAGTTCTCAGAAAACAAAAGGGTATTTGTTTACTTTATAAGGTGAGAGACACATAAAAAACAAAGTCCAAAATAGCTGACTTTATTGTTTAGAGAGCCTATCTCCATAGTCACATTGCATCCCTAATGCCTGTCAATCACCTTGTAGTGCTTGATTATCTAGTTGAACCCAGACAAAATGATATAATGTGGAAATCCAAATGCTACTCATTTATACAATGGGGAAAATGAGGTACAAAGAGCAGAAATTAATCACAGAGTATGGAAACTGGGCCATCCCTAAGAACTCTTTTTTTTCTTTTTTTGGTTTTTTGAGACAGGGTTTCTCTGTAGCTTTGGGGCCTGTCCGGGAACTCGCTCTGTAGAACAGGCTGGCCTCGAACTCACAGAGATCCACCTGCCTCTGCCACCCGAGTGCTGGAATTAAAGGCTTGTGCCACTACTACCTGGTCCCAAGAACTATTTTAAGTTTCTAAAGGTAAGATAAGATTTAATGTATATTCTGTCATCATGAATCTGAATTTAAATCTATCTGGAAAAGAACCAAATTTTTCCATAATACTAAAAGATGATACTGGGACTCAAACCCAGTCAGGCACACAACCCTCCACTATTGAGTCCCCGAGGGGTATGTTTTAATAGTTCTCAGAGTTGTTGATGTTTGGTTGAAACTTAAAATGCTTTACATATTAGATGCTTAATAACACTACAGAAACTGAAATTGATGCTTACATTCATTTCAAGGTAAAATCTACAGGTAAGGGCTCTTGTTTTATTCTTCATGGGAGCTAAGCTCAAATGCTAGCACCCAGAAAAAGAGTAAGGCATGACTGCGCCTGCCTAGGCCTCACTGAGCAGTAGTGCAGGTCCCCAGAGCTCACCCTCGGGCCTGCCAACCCCACTAGAAAGGCAAGTATCTGACTCAGAGAGAAACCCTGTTCCCAGGCAGGAAGACAGAGAGCACAGAAAACACCTCACATGCTCTGGCCACATGTATGCATGGGTGCATACACTGCATCTACATCCATAAACCACACAACGCACACACACACACACACACACACACACATTTGTCAAGTCAGTTGACTTTACTCACTAATATTCTATTTGTTTATGTTAGTAACTTTTTTTTGAGACAGGGTGCTGCTGTACAGTCTACGCTGACCTTGAACTCACATTAATGGCTCTAGCAGGTCCGGGTGTGGCAGACAAGCCTTGCCCTTCCTCCCCCCTTCCCTTGCTAAACCCTTAGATTATATTCCTAAAGGTAGATACCAAGGTCTATCCCCTTATTTGGCCACTTTCTTATGCCTGAAATGGATCACCAAGGTTCACCAATCAAAGATCCCCAGTTGACTACCCTAATTTAAATACCCCATCAGAACTTATCAACCCATTTTAGCTCTTTCTAGCACAGAGTCCCCCCCCCCCACACACACTCTTTCCCTCTTAAAATTAACACTTGTAAAGCTATTTGCTGGACTCAGACTCAGTCACCTTGTCTCTCTGCCTTGCTTAAGAAAGGATCTCTTTGCCGGGCAGCGGTGGCACACGCCTTTAATCCCAGTACTCGGGAGGCAGAGGCAGAGGCAGGCGGATCTCTGTGAGTTTGAGTTCAGCCTGGTCTACAACAGCTAGTTCCAGGACAGGCTCCAAAGCTACAGAGAAATCCTGTCTCGAAAAACCAAAAAAAAAAAAAAAAAAAGATCTCTTTGTATCTGGGTGTAGTCTGTGCCTAACCCAGGGTCCAATGAGGAGCACCCCGAAGTACGTGGGTCCCTTCACTCACTATATAGTCAAGGATCACACAAAATCCCTGGTCTTCCTGATTCTACTTCTCAGGGACTGGCTAAGTTTATGCTACCATACCTAGCTAAGAACTTCACTCTGACCTCAATTGTGAGAATACCAAACCCTTTGTCCTGTCATGGGATATGCACTGGGAGTTAATTCTACCAAGTCTTGAGTCAGCCTTTTGGCTTGCTGCTGAGATAGGGTTTTGCTGAATGGTCAGGCTGGTCTCAAACCCAAGTTAGTCCTCTAACCTAGCATTTGGAGGAGCTAGGAATGCAGGTTCTGGCAGAGCCCAATTTGCCTGTTCCTTTTGTTAAGGCTCAAGTGTGCTTGCTAAAGCATAATTATAACAAACACACAAACATAAACAGAATATTCAGAGTAGCTTGCTGAGATTCTCTGTGTTTGCTGGGACTGATGACTTGCACATTGCTGCAGTAGGTCTCCTCAGAGCCCTGCTTTGAGGCTTAGTTATCAAACAGGAAAATGCTCCCTGGACAATAAATAAATGTTTGTTTGGCTTTGAGATAAGAACTCTAGCCCAGGCTAGCCTCAAACTCAGCAGCTGGAGATGACCTTTGCTTACTTCTGCGAGTGTGCCTCCACACCTACCCTTCCGCACTGCTGAGGACTGAGCCCAAGGTTTTGTGCAAGCTAGGCAAGCACTCTACCAATTGAGCCACATCCCTTTGCCCCCCGAAAACATCTTAAAAGTCCACCTTGTGCTCTGTGGCTCCAAAGAGCAAGATGTACATACACCCTGATATCTCACATTCCTGCTGGGCTGTTCCCTTCTCCTGTAGCCAGCTACAGCTGCACACACTGTCCTATGGGTCCAGCAACGGCACTGTTTAACTGCCTGCTACCAGGGGACTAACCCATTAATAATAAACCCAGTAACATAACACTGCTCTTTAACTTGGTCAAAGTACTAGAAATTGTATGTGCTAGGCAAGTGATTGACCACTGAACCACATCCCAGGCTATTTTTTATTTCCTTTTTTTGGAGATAGGGTCTTCTCTGGGTAGCCCAGGCTGGTCTCAAACTCAGAAATCCACCTGCCTCTACCTCTTGAGTGCTGGATCTAAAGGCTTGCTCCACCATGCCTAGCCTATTTTCTGTTTATTTAGGTGGTAGTTTTTTGGGTCTCTCTGCATAGCCCTGACTGGCTGGAACTTGCTATGTAGACCAGGTTTGTCTCAAACTTACAGAGATGTGCCTGCCTCTTCTTCCTGAGTCCTGGACTATTTATTTGCTTGTTTTGCTGCAGGAATCTCACTGAAATGCCCAGGCTGATTTTGAACTTACTCTGTAACCTAGGTAGGTCTTGTAGTTGCTATTTATTCTCCTGCCTAAACTACACAGTAGCTGGGATACAGGACTGAGCCACAAGTCTTGGTGAACATTCATTTCTAAAGAGCCAAAGTCATGTCTAACCCCCCAGTATTGGAATATACACACACACAAAGAATGCTAAGTAGCAGACATTCCAAATTATCTCAAGACTTCCGGCTTCTGCCATGAAGTACAAATCAATACAAACCTATGTGAAGCTTATCATCAGAAGGGATACTAGACCCGCCTTTCTTAAAGAACAGTGCATTTGCTCAGCATGCGAGAGTGAAGTAAAACAGGGCTGAGGAAAAATTTTAAAAATAAATAATTACAGCTGGGTGGTGTTGGCGCACGCCTTTAATCCCAGCACTGGGGAAGCAAGAGGCAGGCAGATCTCTGTGAGTTCAAGGCCAGCCTGGTCTACAAGAGCTAGTTCCAGGACATGCTCGAAAGCTACACAGAGAAACTCTGTCTCTAAATAAATAAATAAATAAATAGATGAAGAGTTGTGCCTGGAGAGATGGCTCAGCAGTTAAGAGCACTGACTGCTCTCCCAGAGGACCTGGGTTCAATTCCCAGCATCCACATGGCAGCTCACAACTGTCTATAGCTCCAGTTCCAGAGGTCCTGACACCTTCACACAGACACACATGCAGGTGAAACACCAATGCACATAAAATAAAATAAATAAATCATTTAAAAAAAAAAAGCAAGAGTTAAGAAAAGCAAAGTTGTCATTACCTTGGTATTTCTTCAGAGCCTGTAGGACACTGGGGAGCTGGTTCACACCCTGATATAATCGGTAACAGTCTTGTAAATTCGCTGCTTGTCTCTGAAATTTCTTAGCAAGTCGGTTAAGATCTGGAAATCGACGAAGTAAATCCTCCTGTAAAGTCTGCCTCAGTTCTGAATCTTCTACAAAAGCTTCCACTAAATTTAATCTGGAAAAATATATTAGAGTAAAAGATAAGATGGCTCAATGGGTAGGCACTTGCCACCAAGCTTGAGTTCCTGAGTTCAAACACCAGGGGATCCACATGGTAGGGGGAACTGATACCCAAGTTGTCCTCTGACTTCCAGGAGTATGCCAAATCCACACACACACACACACACACTCATTAAAAATAACACATACATACATACACACACATATACGTATGTGTATCTCTATATACATACATACACACACACATATGTAAAAATCACAGGGCTGGAGGGATGGCTCCATAGTTAAGAGCACTGGTTGTTCTTCTGGAGGACCTGGGTTCAATTCCTAGCACCCACATGATGGCTCACAACTGTCTGTAACTCCAGTTCCAGGGGACCCGACACCCTCATACCGATGCACATAAAATAAAGTTAAAATAATCTTAGAAAGAGAGGAGAAAAGAAAAAGAGAAAGGAAGGGAGGCAGGCTCAAAGTAAAAACCAACACACGAGCACTACATATGGGCCTCACTGTAGTTAGCTTAAAAAAGAAAAAAGAAAGGAAGTAGCTTTGAAAAATGAAGAAAGCTGGGTGGTGTGGCACATGCCTAGGAAGGCAGAGTCAGGTAGATTTCTGTGAGTTCAAGGCCATCCTGGTCCAGAGTGAGTTCCAGGACAGAAGAGGGAGGGAGAATGGTGGGGGAGGAGGGATGTCTACAAAACTAACACAAGAGAGGCACGGTATGCCACCTCAAAACGCCGCACTTGGAAAGTGAAGACACAGTCAGGAAAAAGTTAAGACTATCCCTGCCTAACAAAGTGAGTTACATGACACCCCCTGCCTCAAAGCAAAAACCAACGCACTAGCACACAGCAATTGCAAAGCTCCTTCCGTCTGGCCCAGAATGAATTGCTAGTTTCAGAAGCCTGTTCAGTAAACCACTTCAGAAGTAATTATAGTGTCAGTTTACATTTCTAGGTAACAGTAAAAAAGGGAGAGACTTCTGTTTCCTTGACAATGTCACTTTAAAAATCACAAATTTTGACATACCAAAGCTACCACTGGCATTAACAGAGTATGCCTATCAGTCATATTACATTCAATCTCTCAGCTGCACAAAATTAGATACTGTTTTAAATCACAATCTAACTGGAATGCACAATAAATTTTTAGGGTCAGTTAATCCCTAAAATTCCAACAGAACTCTTTGGAAATTAATCATAAAACATGTTTACACTTCTCTCTCTGTGTATGTGCTTATACATGTACAGCACACACGTGGAGGTCAAAGGACAAAGTTCAAGAGTCAGCTTTCTCCCTCACGTGAACTAGGTCACCAGGCTTGGAAGCAACCACCTGAGCCTTTCACCAACTCAACATTTGGTTTACAAAACCAACATTCCTGGAATCTGGAGAAATGACAAAGTGGCCAAGAATACTGGCTACTCTTACAGAGAAAGCAGTTTTGGTTCCCAGTACCCATGTAGCAGCTCACTAATGTGGGATTCCCCTCTGTATACTGTGAATACCGCTGGTTAATAAAGAAGCTGTTTTGGGCCTGTGATAGAGTAGAACAAAACTAGGTGGGGAAAACTAAACTGAATGCTGGAAGAAAGGAAGTGGAGTCAAAGAGAAGCCATGTAACCCCACCGGAGACAGACACTGGGCAGAACCTTGCCAGTAAGCCACAGCCACGTGGCGATACACAGATTAATAGAAATGGATTAAATTAACAAGTAAGAGTTAGCCAGTAAGAACCTAGAGCTAATGGGCCAATCAGTGATTTAATTAATACAGTTTCTGTGTGGTTATTTCAGAAGTCTGGGCGGACGAGAAAACAAACAAGCAGCCCCTTACAATAGCTCACAACTGCATACAACCTGTTTCAGGATCCAACACCCCTCTTCTGATGGCCTCAAGAGCTTACACATACATGATGTGCACACACTCAGATATAACCTGAATCAGCAGGTTATTCCTCAGTGACAGGGCCCCACAGAGGAACATCAGTGATGAAAAAATAGGAAAAAAAATAGGAAAGTTGGGACCAGAAGGCCTTGCATAAGCTGATGGTTTATGTCAAATAAGCTTATTAACAAGTAGAGCCATCACCAGGCAGTAGGTGACCCATGCTTTTAACCCCAGCACTAGTGAAGCAAGAGGCAGGCAGATCTCTGTGAGTTTGAGATCAGCCTGGTCTACATAGTTCCAGGACAGTCAGGGCTACACAGAGAAACCCTGTCTGTCTCAAAAAGGCAAAAACAAAAACAAACAAGCAAACAAACAAAAACCAAACAAACAAAAAGAATGAATAGAATAAAAAGACAGAGAAAAAAAAACCAACAAGATTGGTTGTGATGGGGCACACCTTTGACGTCAGCTCTCTGGAGGCAGAGGTAAGACAATCTCTAAGGAGTTCAAGGCCAACCTGGTCTACGTATCCAGTTCCAGTCCAGCTAGGCCTACATCATGAGACCCTGTCTCGAAAATCAATAGTATTCTATCATTTCTTTTAAACCAGTAAAGGCTAGAGAGTCAGATCAACAGTTAAAAGCACTTGGCTGCTCTTGAAGAAAACCCAGGTGGATTCCCAGCACCCACATGGCAGCTCAAAACCATCTGTAATCCAGTCCTGGAGGATCTGATGCCCTCTTCTGACCTCCACAGGCACCAGGCACACATGTGGTGCACAGACAAAACATTCATACCCATAAACTAGATAAATCTAAACGCAGCAAGTCTGGTCTATTAAAGAAAAGCTGCTGTGGCAGTGGAAGGCCCATCCAGAAAAAAAGGACCTGAAGTCAATTCTCAGAACGAAGAGAGCAGGCAAAAGTACCTTGGCCTAAGTACTATCGTTTTGACTTCAGATTCTATTTTATCTATAGGGTGAAATAAAGTTCAAGTTCCCAAGCTGTAGGAGAGCTAAAACCTTCCAAAGGCTGATCAACCTCCTCCCCAAACCACAGAAACAGTCATTAGTGTTTCAGAAACATCATGGCTGGCTGCTCCTAACAACAGAAGGCTGGTTAGACTGGAAGCCTTGCATTGTATGTCAGCTGACAACAATGGCAAACACAAGGAAAGTCCCCAACCATTAACTTCTGATCGGCGAAAATTGTAACCATAACTTAACAACAAATCTTTGTGATTTTTGTGCTCATAACCCCACCTCTGCACCTGCTCGGAGCTGCCGGGAGAAACAAGGCCCCGGAGTCCTTGTCCTGCAGCCCTGCTTGATAAGTGACCGCTCCTGGAGTGAATTATTAAAGTCTTCGGAGCCTTAAGTGGTCTCTCTCACCTTCCTCGTGGCGCACACAGCCTAGTTGTCCTCTGCCCTCCACTTGTGCTCCTCCCACAAATAATAAATAAAAAGCAACTTTTAAAACAGGAAGAGAAGTTAGCTGGGCTAGGGATAGAGCTCAGCGCCCTGGGCTGAGTTTCCAGTTCAGCTTCCACCTCCAGCACCACACAGCTGGGGGCGGTGCCACCTATACCAGTGCCAGGAGACAGGCAGGAGACCCCAGTTCCAGAGGTAGGCCAGATGGCTGTGGATGACAACCCTCACTGAGAAACCTGACTGTATCTGAGTTAGAACCCTGGAATCTACATTAAGGTGGAAGGAGAGAATGGACTCTACAGATTTATGCTCCACACCCGTAAGCACACCTCAAACACACATTCAAACACACGCACACACACACAACATATAATTAAAATGTTTTTAAAGGTTAAAGGTTAAAATTCATCCTCAACTAAATATGAGTTCAAGGTCAGTTCAGGACCCACAACACAACAAAACAAGAAATAAACTGAGTGTAAACTGTCTATCAGAATACGTGGCATTATCATACAGGGTCAACAGTGAATTGCACAAAGGCAGGAGAAATGCACACTAAATGCTGTACCTCTCTTCTATTCTGTTCTTGTCCATGAGAGGCTGTTTAATCCACTGGTTAACCAATCTTTGTCCTTGAGCAGTTTTGCATTTATTCAGTAATGCTGCCAGAGACTGAGAGCCAGTGGTATCTTCAACAGAACCCTAGTAACACAAAATGAAAACAACCATCAGCAAAGACTTTATCCTGCCATGAAACAGAACTGGAATACTGAGCACTGCTCTACAAATATAAACTGGGAACTGCCCACAATAGTTCCTCTAAGGCGAAACCTGTGCATCTGCATTTGCAGACACGCATTTCCACAATAGTTCCTCTAAGGTATCTGCATTTACAGACACACATTTTGCCCTCAGCTGACTCATATTGACTGCAGTTTCTAAACGAACTCAGAACAGAACTGTAAAGCCCTGTGTTAACACAGAGTCACCCAAACGACCAGGGCAGTCTACACATACTGTCTGAGACTAGAAAAATAAAATACAACAATTAAAAAACAACTTATGGGGGCTGGAAAGATGGCTCAGAGGTCAAAAGCACTGGCTGCTCTTCCAGAGGTACTGAGTTCAATTCCCAGCAACCACATGGTGGCTCACAACCATCTAGAATGAGATCTGGTGCCCTCTTCTGGCCAGCAAGCATACATGCCAGCAGAACACTATATATGTAATAAATAAATAAATAAATTTTAAAAAACTATCTAGGTTAACTACAAAAATGTTACAGAATACAATAATGTTACAGAATACAAATTCCTTAGATCTTTATTTGTGAAAGGGAACTTTTTTTTAAATTACTCAGTTTCTTGGGTTTTTTTTTTCCTTCTTCTTCTTCCCCAAAACAGGATTTCTCTGTGTATCTCTGGCTGTCCTGGAACTCGCTATATAGACCAGGCTGGCTTCGAACTCACAGAGAGCCACCTGCCTCTGCCTCCCAGGTGCTGAGATTAAAGGCATGCGCCACCACCCAGCTAAATCAGTCAATATTTTAAACCCATGTTTTCTTTTTTACCTGGAAAAGGTTGAGGGCTCTAACTGCTGCCATGTCCAATTTCATGTATTGGTTGAAGTCAAAAGTAGTCAGTTCAAACTGTCCAAAATTTGAATCATCTGACAAGAGTTCTAAAAACTTGATTACTGCAGATAATGATGAAACTGCAACCTAAAAATAAATATTAAAGAGTCTTCCATCACCAAGACTAGAAACTAGAAAGGCAAAACCAAAGTAAAGTAAGACTAACTGTGCCTGGAATTCTAGTCCTTCAAAGACCAAGACAGGAAAATCAAGAGTCTGAGGCCAGTCTGAAATACATAGCAAATTTGGGGCAAATCTAGAATACAAAGAAAAACTTTGTCTCTCACACTGAGACAGCTCAGTAGGTATAAGCACCTGAGTCTCATGATCTCAGCTTGATCCCTAGAACCCACAGCAAAAGGAGAAACTCCTGAGGTTGTCCTCTGAGCTTCACATACATGCTGGGCATGCTGGGCACCCTAATGATCATACACTCATGTTCACACCCAATAGTTAATATTTACATGTATGTGTATGTTTAAGTGAAACCCACCAGATAATATGATAGAGCCTTTATTTCCAGCACTTGAGAAGCAATGGCAGGAGGATCTGTGAGTTCAAAGCCAGCCTAGACTACATTGTGAGTTCCAGGCCAGGCAAGGATACACAATGATACTCTGTCTCAGAAAGTCTCTTGGAATGGGGAACCAGAGGAAAGATGGTTTACATCTTCAATGGACAAGTGTTAGGAATCCATCCCCAGAGAGACTGTTCATAACAGATCTTCTAGGGAATAGCAGAATTTGCTGTTCTTTTTCTTTTTTCCTTTATTTCCCCCACAGAACTCTGCTTCAGCAAGATGTAAAAAAAGAAGAGGCTACCGGAGCTCATCTGATTCCAGGTATGATGGAATAAGGCCACCAAGAAACCCTCCACATAGAATAAACTGCACCAGGCATCGTCATGGCCCCAGCCCACCTCCAACGGCTGGTGGACGAGGAAGGTCAGTGTATGGTCTGAGACACAGACAACTAGGCATGCACTTGTGCAGAAGAAAACCATTGAGAAGTGAAGAACAGCTCAAGCTGGAGAAGATGAAGATGTGTATCTAGACAAGGACTGCTGTGTCCTTCCTCACAGATGAATGGGGTCATGCTGGGAATTCCCGCTGGAAGATCTGAACTGGCTAGCATGCAATTCTATAAACATACATGTGTGTCCCCTGACCTTCTTTGTATAGTTTACTGAATTAATATAGTTTTATTAAGTAAATATTTTTAGGTTGCAAAACTTGAATTTTTTAATCTTTATATAATTTAACACCAATTCTCTGGTCTGGAAGAAGTAAAGGCTGTGTATTCAGTCCTGTTAATGTTGCCTTTTTGCTGCTTCTTTGTTCTATTTCCAAGACAGTGTTTCTCTGCGTAGTCCTTGCTGTCCCAGGACTAGATCTGTAGCTCAGGCTAGCTTCCAACTCAAGAGATACCTACCTACGCCCCCGAGCCCTGGCCTAACCAAAGGCGTGTGCCACCACTGCCGCTAGGCGGCCTTTCCACACTCCTAAAATACTGCTCGTTGTTATTTTGCACTCAGTTATAAATAACCATGCCATTATTTATTTTAGTATTTTTAGTATACATAGAAGTAGAAACCCTATCTCTAAAATCAAAATAGGGGGAAAAAAAGATATAAAAATATAACCCTATAAATCATTTATATAAAGAAACAAAGAAAGGCAAACTAATCTATAATGTCAGAAGTCAGAACCAGGATAGATTCCCTAATGTCTCAAACAAAACACTGATTCATTTTATATACTGATAATTGCCTGTGTCAAACTAATTAACAAACAAGGCTGTCCAAAGAACCTTCCCAGGAAGCACACATCAACATTCTGTTTTGGTTATGAGACAGAGGGACACTAAGTGGCCTAAGCTTGTCATGATCAGTAATTTTCCTGCCTCAGCTTCCTAAGTACTAGGACTAGTCACATCTAGTCATAAGAAATAAACAAAAAACTAACTAAATAAATAAATAGACACATGAGTGAATGAAAGAATAAATAAAAATAAAAGAAGAAAATATTGACTGGGCCAGGCAATGGTGGTACACGCCTTTAATCCCAGCACTAGAGGAAGGCAGGTTTCTGTGAATCTGAAGCCAGTCTGGTCTACGGAGTGAGTGCAGGACAGCCAAGGCTACATAGAGAAACCCTGTCTCAAAAAACAAACAAAATATATATATAAACTGACAAGCAGGGGCACATACCTTTAGTTCCAGCACTCAGGGGGAAGATAAAGCACTCAGGGGGAAGATAAATATGAGTGTTTAAGGCCAACCTGGTCTACAGAGTGTGTTTCTGGCAAGGTAGGGTTATATAACAAGAACTGGTCTCAAAAAAAAAGAAGAAAGGAAGAGAAAACTCCAAAATCTCGACAAGCTTCTCATTTTCAGCAAGGAAGCCTTTTTTTTTTTTAAATATTTTGTATGATTTATTTAACTTTATTTTATGTGCATTGGTGTGAAGGTGTCAGATCCCTGCAACTGGATCTTCAGACACTTGTGAGCTGCCATGTGGGTGCTGGGAATTGAACCCGAGTCCTCTGGAAGAGCAGTCAGTACTCTTAACCACTGAGCCATCTCTCCAGCCCCAGAAGACTGTTTTCTAACCCTTGAGATTTTCACTCATCCGTGTTGTTTTTTTTTTTCTTTTTTTGCCTTTTTAAGGTAGTTTCTTATAGCTAACGAGGGCCTCCAACTCAGTATATATTTGAGACTGCCTCCATCTCCTGACCACGCTGGTTTCTTTAAAAAAAAAAAAAAAATAGAGGCTGGAGAGATGGCTCAGAGGTTAAAAGCACAGGTTGCACTTCCAGGTCATGAGTTGAATTCCCAACTAACACATGATTAGCTCACAACCATCTATAGTGAGATCTGGCGCCCTCTTCTGGCGTGCAGGTATTCAAACAGACATAACACTGTATACATAATAAAATAAATAGATTTATTTTATTATGTATACAATAGTCTGTCTGCATGTATACCCGCATGCCAGAAGAGGGCACCAGATCTCATTACAGATGGCTGTGAGCCACCATGTGGTTGCTGGGAATCAAAGTCAGGACCTCTGGAAGAGTAGGCAATGCTCTTAACCACTAAGCCATCTCTCCAGCCCCCAATAAAATAAATCTTTAAGGGGAAAAAAAAGTAAACAGCCAGGCAGTGGTAGCACACACTTTTAGTCCCAGCACTCGGGAGGTAGAGGCAGGCATATGTCTAAGCTTGACACCAATCTGGTTTACAGAGTGAGTTACAGGATAGCCAGGGATATACAGAGAAACCCTGTCTCAAAACAACAAAGCAGCCAAAAAAGCAAAAAAACAAAAAACAAAAAAAAACCCACCTTCAATAACAATCCTTCAATGCAGACACATTTATGCTCATTTCACAGAACATTAAACTGTCTCTTAAAAAGACAAAGGGATTTATGAAAGACCCCCAGAACTGGTGCACAGCACTGCTGAGACACTGCAACACTAGGCTATGTCTCCTACTCAAGTGACAGTAATCAGCTTCTTAACAACATTTTCCCTTCTCTCTCTGGAAACATGGTCTCAGATCACCTGACCCATCTCAAATCTGCTACAAACTTCCTACCCACCTTCAAGTTGCTGGGATCACAGGCTTCCATATGAGGTTGATATGCAAATGGTAAACTCCTTCCATATAGAGACTCCACAGAGATGAGCCATGTATGACCACAGCGGGCTGGAGAGATGGCTCAGCAGTAAGAGCCTTGCTGCTCTTCCAGAGGACCCAGGTTCAGTTCCCAGCACCCACATCAGGTGGTTTACATGCACTGTAACTCCATGTCTATCCTCCAAGGGCAGCACAACACCCCCCCACACAGACAAAAATTAAAAATAAAAATAAATCCTTAAAATTTTTATGCATAAATTTCCTAGTCATTTTCTTGAGTTTCCCCACAAACTTTATTGTACATAAAATAAAGAGCACCACTGAGGTACCGTTTAGATGGGTGTGACACAAGCATAGGCCAACAAGGTGGCTCAGCAGCAACCGCACTCGCTGCCAAGCCCGACAAGCCCAGTTTCATCCCCAAGGCTGACAAGGCAGGAGAAAACTGTCTTCAAAGTTGTTCCGACTGCCACCTCGTGTGTGCACGAGAATATACACGAGCCCGCACGCTGCAGGATATGAAGTCACACCGTGAACCCCGAGACTGTGGTGTGGCTCAGCCTTCACCTTTAATCCAAAAGCTTTCTGCTTGAATACTGCAAACAGGATGGAATAAAATCAACCATAGGTCAAGACGCAGAGCAAGCACCTGTTGATAGGAGTGAACACAGAATTATTAAGAAAAAAACAACCACAGAAAGTAAGAAGGAGTTAGGAGGTCTTGTTGAGACTGGATAGGAGAAGGCAGGAGGCTTCTGGGACGCTGGCTGAGGAAGAAGGTCAGCTGGGTGCTTTCTCTGCCTCTCTGAGCTAGCAGGATTTCACCCCAGCATCTGGCTCCCAAGTCTTTATTGGTAAAATTGAACGATTGAGAATTTGTTAAAAACAACACATGCGACCACACATATAATAAATAAAGGCAACTTTTTAAAGTGACTGAATTAGTCTTTTAAAATGTTACTGTTATGATTTACAAATACATTCATGCTTATAACCCACATACCTGATTCTCCATCTCTGGTAAGACAGCGCTATTTATCTGTTCTCCTTTCTTGCCTTTTAATAACCGGTTGAGATCCTGGCATATGTCTTTAGAGGAAAAGTCAGCTCTCTTTCTTTCTGTGATCAGAATCCCTCCTCTCTGAATAACCTGTTTATGAGAAACGCTTCAAATCACTAAGCAAATCAATGAGCAAAGGGAAATTCTAACACCAGCAAATAGAAAGTAACGACTATGAACCTACCAAATTTTGTTCACTGTACAAGTCCCTATGAACATCTTTTAAATCTATGAACTAACTCTGGAGGCAGAGGTAGATTCCTGTCTAGTCTTCACAAAGAGTTCCAGGTTAGCCAGGGCTACAAAGAAAGACCCAGTCATTCATGAAAGAAAGAAAGAAAGAAAGAAAGAAAGAAAGAAAGAAAGAAAGAAAGAAAGAAAGAAAGAAAGAAAGAAAGAAGGGAGGGAGGGAGGGAGGAGATAGCTCAGAAGTTAAGAGCACTGGCTGCTCTTCCAGAGTTCCTGAGTTCAATTCCCAGGAACCACATGATGGTTCACAACCATCTATAATGAGATCCGGTGCCCTCTTCTGGTGTGCAGGCATACATGCAGGCAGAACATTGTATACACAATAAAGAAAACTTAAAATTAAAAAAAAAAACCCAACCTGAATGAAGCTTCCAAAAATATACTGCCAAGTACAAATACCTGATTTATGAGGTACCACGGTATTTTCGGTTTTAGAAAAAAAAAAAACAAAGAAAAAAACTACGAACTATTAATTCAGCTTTAAAGTTATAAGAAAAACTTTCAAAAAAGTTCCTGCTTGGTGTGGTGATACACACCTTTAACTCTAGCAATTAAAAGGCTGAGGCAGGATAGCAAATGGGACGACACCCTGAGTAACAAAGTGAGACCCTTTAGGAGAGAGATGCTAGGGTAAGTTCAGTACTAGAGAACTTGCCTGGCATGCTGGAAACCTTACCAATGCCCTGGATTGCAAGGGCAGTGGGTATTCTCAGGTCAGCCTAGTACTGCAAGGGCAGTGTGTGCTATCAGGTCAGCAAGGCGGTACATGGCTATAGCCCTTGGGAGGCAGGCCAGGCTGGACTACACGATTAGTAGACAGAACATCCCCTTAAAAAAAAATACCTACCAGGGTTGGGGACATAGCTCAGTGGTTAAGAGCACTGGGTGCTCTCCCAGAAGACCAAGGTTTAATTCCAGGCACCTACATGGTGGCTCAGAACCCCTGTAACTCCAGTTCCAAGAGATCTGGTGTCCTCTTCTAACTCCATGAGCATCAGGCATTCATATGCTGCATATGCATGTGTTCAGGTAAAACACCAATTTTTAGCTGGGCATGGTGGTGCACAGCTTTAATCCCTGTACTTAGGAGGCAGAAGCAGCTAGATCTCTGTGAGTCTGAGGCCAGTGTTATCTACACAGCAAGTTCCAGGACAGCCAGGACTACATAATGAGACCCTATATAGTGGTTTGAAAAGGGATGGCTCCCACAGACTCATGTGTTTGAATGCTGGGTCACCAGGGAGTGGCACTATTAGGAGGAGTGGCCTTGTGGGAAGAAGTGTGTCACTGGAAGTGGGTTTTGGGGTTTCAAATGCTCAAGCCACTCCCAGTGTCTCTCTTCCTGCTGTCTGCCAATCTGGATGTAGAACCCTCAGCTACCTCTCCAGTCCCATGCCTGCCTGTGTGCCACCATGCTTCCCACCATAACAATGGACTAAACTTCTGAACTGTAACCCAGCCCCAATTAAATGTGTTCCTTTATAAGAGTTACCATGGTCACAGTGTCTCTTCACAGCAATAGAAACCCTAAGACACCGTCTCAAAACACAAAACTAAACAAAAAAATTCTAATTTTTTTTTTGAAGTTCATGTTAGGTTTGGCTACATGAGACACTATCCTAAGCAAATCTAAATAGTAATAAACTACACGCACACACAAACACACACAACAAATGACACAAACAAAACTTTGATAAAGATTTAAAAAAAGCCGGGCAGTGGTGGCGCACGCCTTTAATCCCATCACTTGGTAGGCAGAGGCAGGTGGATCTCTGTGAGTTCGAGGCCAGCCTGGTCTACAAGAGCTAGTTCCAGGACAGGCTCCAAAGCTACAGAGAAACCCTGTCTCGAAAAACCAAAAAAAAAAAAAAAATTTAAACAAAAATCAGAAGCCATATGTTGTGGCTTTTACCTGTAATCCCAGAACCCAGATACTGAGGCAGCTGGCTGAGTTCTAGGATAACCTGGACTATCACGTAAGACCATGACTCAAAAAAACTTTAAAAATCAGGACAGGCTGGAAAGATGGCTCAGAGGGTAAGAGCACTGGCTGCTCTTCCAGAGGTCCTGAGTTCAATTCCCAGCAACCACATGGTGGCTCACAACCATCTGTAATGAGACCTGGTGCCTTCCATGCCAGTAGTACATTGTATGCTTAATAAAAAAAAAAAAAACATCAGGACTGGAAAGATAGTTCAAAGGTTAAGAGCACTGGCTGCTCTTCCAGAGGTTTTGAGCTCAATTCCCAGCAACCACATGGCGGCTCACAACCATCTATGAGATCTGGTGCCCTCTTTTGGCCTGCAGGCATACATAGACAGAACACTGTATATATAATAAATAAATCTTTAAAAAATTGTTTAATTAAATAAAACTCTAGTTTCAATGCTACAGAAAGTACCTGTTTAGCATGATCCTGACCAAGATTCCCAGAAGTATGAAAAATAAATATATCCTAAATAACTGTATGCTCTTTATAAATCATGCTAAATACAGTAGTGGTTACTATAATAATTATTTTCTTAAAGTGAAGACAGAAAGGGAGAGGGGGAAGAGATCTAAGACAGAGCAAGTCTTATACAAATACTGGTCCTAGCCGGGCAGTGGTGGCACATGCCTTTAATCCCAGCACTCAGGAGGCAGAGGCAGGTGGATCTCTGTGAGTTGGAGGCCAGCCTGGTCTACAAGAGCTAGTTCCAGGACAGGCTCCAAAGCTACAGAGAAACCCTGTCTCTAAAAACAAAAACAAAACAAAACAAAACAAAACAAAAAACACTGGTCCTGAAGACATTAAGGATTCCAAGTGTCTCTCAAAGCTAAGTATCAAATATGGTTCCCCAAATAAAAACAATTTTAATTAAAATTTACAGTTTCTTGCCCCACAAATGAAATGTCATCAGCCAGAATCACAGCTCGGCAGCAGAGCACTTACCCAGCATTCTAGAGGTCCTGGGTTCAGTAAATATGGGGTAAGGGATATTAAAGACTTTCCTAGACTGGATTCCCTTACCTGCCTCAGATTCCCCATGTCGCCGGCAGTCTCTCCTCCAGGTAAAACACATTCCTTTGGTCCAATCTGAATCAAAAGGGCCTCGAGGTTGGAGAACTGGTCGTTATCAGGGAACTCACACAGTCCCAACTTTCTCTGGATGGAATCGACATACCCGACTCCGACTTGTCTCTGACCATCGACTGTAGACATTTTAACACCCACGACACCAATGGAGGATGACATGTCATTGTTACCAAAAAGAATGTCTTCAAACTGAGAAAGATTGCCAGGAGAAGCCTAAGCAAAAACAAGGCAATTTTTAAGAAATTTTGAACATATTTAAGGTTTTTGCTAGTGAATAAAATACCTAAACTTGATGAATTTTGTTTTCTTAAAATAACATGCTTGTCTGTATATCTTCAATTGTGTGTGTGTGTGTGTGTGTGTGTGTGTGTGTGTGCGCATGTGGTTTTTCGAGGTGGAGTTTCTCTGGGTAACAGCTCTGGCTGTGCTGGAACTCACTTTGCAGACCAGGCTGGTTTCCAACTCCCACCTGAGTGCTGGGATTAAAGGCTACCATGCCCAACTGAAGTTACCATTTTTTATCTAGATGGGCTTAGCCTGGCCTGAGAATAATGACGCTGTCCTACCTTAAACACACAGCACTGTGCCTGGCTCCAAGTTGCTTTTATAACTTAGACACACCTAAAAACCATTCTGCCAAGGCCAGGTGTTGGTGGTGCACGCCTCTAAACCCAGCACTCAGGAGGCAGAGGCAGGTTAATTTCTAAGTTCAAGGCCAGCCTAGCTGCTACACAGAGAAACCCTGTCTTGAAAAAACAAAACAAGGGCTGGAGAGATGGCTCAGTGGTTAAGAGCACCGGCTGCTCTTCCAGAGGTCCTGAGTTTGATTCCCAACAAACACATGGTGGCTCACAACCATCTATAATGAGATCTGGCGCCCTCTTCTGACATGTGGGCATACATGGAGGGAATGTTGTATACATAATAAATAAATAAATCTTAAAAAAACAACAAACTCTGACTACTGTTGTACGCGAATCTATTTAAAAGAAAAAAACAAAACAACAACAAAAAAATTTAAAAAAATATTCTGCTAAAAGTGATTTTCAAACTGCCCAGCACATGAGAGTCTGAGGCAGCAGGATGACAGAGCTCAATACAAGGCCAGCCTGGGCTATAGAAAGAGGCTATCTCAAACAAATAAATAAATAAATAGTAAATTTTTAAAAAATCAAAACACACAAAAAAATTCCAGGCTTGTTTGAATCTACACCTTTAATGAGAAATATATATACAAAGTCACAAATATAGTATTTATAAAAGAAAGATCAGGCCGGGCAATAGTGGTGACGCACACCTTTAATCCCAGCACTCAGGAGGCAGAGGCAGGCAGATCTCAGTGAGTTCGAGGCCAGCCTGGTCTACAAAAGCTAGTTCCAGGACAGGATCCAAAGCTACAGAGAAACCTTGTCTCAAAAAAAAAGAAAGATCAGGGACAATAAAAACAGTCTGCCACACTTCAGAAATAGTAAAATCTAAGCCCAATGTGGAAGAGCATGCGCATAACCACGTCAGCACAGAGGAAACTGAGGCAGTACAACCAGAAGTTTGACGATAAACTGTGTTTCTAAGAAAATAAAAAAGTGGTAACCTTTAATCCCTGAACACGGGAGGGTGAGTTAGGCACTTTTCAAGGATCAACATGGACCAACCCTAGTGAGACCTTGACTCCAAAAGAAAAAAAACAAAACTGGAGGCTGGAAAGAAGTCTCATCAGAGGTCAAGAGCACTGGCTGTTCAGAGCGTCTAACTCACAGACAGCCCACGATTCTAACTCCAGTCCCAAGGGTCCAGCGCCCTCTTCTGGACTCCTGGCAACAGGCACAAAAGCAGTGCACAGAGACAGACCTAACACACATTTTAAAAAATTATTATTTTTCATTAAAAAAATTAGTAAAACCAATCCCTTATTTAATAATATTTATGTTCAATTTATTATTACAGTTATGTTTTATTTTAGTGAGAGACAAGGCTCAGTGTTCAGAGACATTTTATAAGGACTACTAAACTTCTAAATTATGATTAAACTGTAACTAAAAACTAACACTAAACCAGGAATGGTGGTGCACGCCCTTCATCCCAGCACTCAGGAGGCAGGGGCCAGAGGATCTCTGTGAGTCTGAGGCCAGCCTGGTCTACAGAGCGAGTTCCAGGACAGGCTCCAAAGCTACACAGAGAAACTCTGTCTCAAAAAAAAAAAAACCCACTATACCAAAATTTCTCAAAGCATTTTGCTATCATAGCCTAGTTAATATAGTAAAACATGCATTGGATTTTTTTTTTACTTTCTAAAACAAACATTCAAAAGAAATATAATTACCTTAAATGCCAAATACCAATCATTCTCCTTGGAGGCCTTAGTTCCGGCTTTATTCTTATAAACTTCAACTCTATACTGACGAACCAGAAGAAGATCTTTTACAAAAGACTCAAAATTCATTTTACTAAGCACAACACTCTGCAGTGTCTTTGCCCCTAAAATAGACAATAAATAAATATAATTAAATGTTAAAGGTGAGACTCTGAGGTAACACATGTTCAAGCACTCCACAACAAACTGTTAAATGAACAAACACACACTACAAGCCAGGCACAGGTACAGGTCCAGCTACCTGAAGCCTGAGGCTGAGGGGTCACTTCAGATCAGGAGGGCAGCCTGGACTAAATAGCAAAATACTATCTCAAAACAAATAAACATGGGGCTATCAGATAACTCAATGAGCTAAAGCACTTGCCACCAAGGTGATCTTTCAATCCCTGGTACCCTCGTGGTGGAAGGAAAGACCCATTCCTGTACACCTACTGCAACTGTTTAAACCCATACACATAGCACACAAAATAAACGAATAAAAATAAATTTATGAAAGACTATGGAGTTCTTTAAAATGAAATTGCTAGGGCTGGAGAGATGACTCAGCGTTAAGAGCACTAGCTGCTCTTCCAAAGGTCCTGAGTTCAATTCCCGGTAACCACATGGTGGCTCACAACCATGTGTAATGAGACCTGGCGCCCTCTTCTGCACTGCAGGCAAACATGCAGACAAAACACTGTATGCATAATAAATAAATCTTTAAAACAAAATGAAATTGCTCAGGGCTGGGGTTTATGGCTCAGCATTAAAGCATCTTCCCAACACAGGTGCCTCCTGGGTTAGATTCTCAGTGACACAAAACAAACAAAACCCAGTCACTCACTGCCTGTTCACAGAACTCAGGAGTTAAGGATTCAAGGTAGTAGAGCAAAGCCTCCCTTTTGCCCTTTTGCACAGCAGTTACCATTAGAGGCTACAGCTTCAGTCTATAATGACCGGCAAATGTAAATCTCTGTACTTCCCTTTTATATAACCACAGTACACACACTGTTCTGCATCACTAAGTTTAATATGTGTGGAGCCTGTTCCACACATATTATGCTTTTATGTACTGGTAGATATGCATAGTGATTTCCAATCTTTTCAGCATCTTGAAATCAAAAAAATTGAACCCTGGAAATGCTTCAGACTCCCAATGGGTTGAATGTGTTCTAAAATCCAATTTTATCACATTTATGATTATAATAGTCTATTTTCCTACAATCAGAGGGCTGGGTGTGGCATATGCCTTTAATCTCAGCACTCAAAGCAGAAACAGTCAAGACCTCTGCGAGTGTGAAGCCAACTTGGTCTATACAGTTCCAGATCCAGGCCGGGCTACACAGTGAAGACTCGGTCTCAAAATAACAAACAAGAGTTTTGGGGGCCTGGAGAGATGGCAAAGTGGTTAAGAACATTGGCTGTTCTTCCAGAGAACTGAAATTCAATTCCCAGCACCCATATGTTGGCTCACAACCATCTGTAACTCTGGTCTTAGGGGATCAGACACCCTCTTCCGGCCTTTGTAGGCATCAGGCACACAGATGGTGCACATACATGCAGACAAAATAGCCATACACATAATTTTTTAAAAAAAGTTTTCAAACTTTCTCATCACTATCTCAACTGGGAGTAATTCTGCTCCTCTGGGGGAACATATAACAACACAAGGAGGCACATAAATTGTCACAGGGGAGCAGCACCACTTTGAAATCTAGTGACAGGAGCAGGCAAGCTGTTAATATGAACAGAACAGAAGAGCCACCACAATAATGAATTATTCATTCTCCAAAATAAAAACAGGGCCAAGGGTAGGACCCTGTCTTAGATGGAAAATAAGCATTTCAAGCTTAATTCTGATCTGCAAATACCAAGAGCTTTAAAAAATAAATAAAATCCGGGGCTGAAGAGGTGGTGCAGAGGTTAAGTACTTACTGCTCTTGCAGAGGAGCTGGGCAAGCTCAGTCCCCAGCACTCTATGGATAATAGCTCACAACTGACTGCAACTCCAATTCCAGGGGATCCAACACCTCAACTGTCGTGAGGCACACAAACTGCATACACACAACACATACAAGCAAAACACCCATACACATAAAATACACGTGTGAAGGGGTGAGATTCGGAGAGACGGCTTGGGAAGCACTGTACACTCATGGCGTACAGACCAGGATGTAGGCAAATACACGTAAAGTAAACCTTAAAATACTATAACACACACACACACACGTTTGAGTACATAAATAAAAAATAAAGCCACCATCCATTGAAATAAAAACTCAATTTTCCCAGCATCCACACGGATGCTTACTATCTTTAAGTCCAGTTCCAGGGAATCTGTACCCTCTTCCGGGTTCCACAGGCACCAGGCATGCACACGTGCACAGACAAGACAGACATGCAGACACAACACACACATATAAAAATCAAGTAAGCCAATGTTTAAGTGGTCAGTCTGGTAGTGAATCCTATAATCCTAGCGCTGGAGAAACAGGCGGGTGGACCACTGTGAGATCGCACTAAGTTCCAGGCCAGCCAGGGCTATATACTGTCTCAAAAGCAAATTCTCAAAGCAAAGCAAAAAATAAAAACAAAAGCAAAAAAATTTAAAAATTCTTATCAGCTCTCAATTTAGAAAATAAAATGCTGGAACAGAATAGAAAACCCGGATGTCAATCCACACATCTTCAAACACCTGATATTTGATAAAGCAAAAAATATCAAATGGAAAAAAGAAAGCATATTCAACAAGTGGTGCTGGCATAACTGGATATCAAAATGTTGAAGAATGAAAATAGACCCATATCTATCACCATGTACAAAACTCAAATCCAAATGGATTAGAGACCTCAATATAAAGCCAGCCACACTGAACCTCATAGAAGAGAAAGTGGGAAGTACACTTGAACGCATTGGCACAGGGAACCACTTCCTAAATAGAACCCAGCAGCACAGACACTGAGAGAAACAATTAATAAATGGGACCTCCTGAAACTGAAAAGCTTCTGTAAAGCAAAGGACACGGTCAACAAGACAAAACAACAGCCTACAGAATGGGAAAAGATCTTCACTAACCCCACATCAGACAGAGGTCTGATCTCCAAAATATA